>VYZP01016119.1:0-16017 GCA_013400635.1 Hypocryptadius cinnamomeus | reverse complement strand
GCCGATGAAGCCTCTCAATTAGTCTAGTCTCCTTTGCTTCAAAAGATTAACTCGAGTCACACACTCCCTTGTGTGTTTCCCCTATACTGAAGACTCTCTACCATATATATGGCAATATTAAATCTTTAGGATCAGAAGAAAATTACAAGATAATATAGAAACATACAGTAAGATCCTAAGTCATTGCCACTGTCATCAGGTAGAAAACTGCCCAAGTCTGTCTCTGGCTGAGACTGGGTAAATTCCTGACAGCAAAGTGTAAGAGCCCCTTTACATTGCTGCTGTTTTCAAGCAGATTCCCCTCATTTCCTTGGAATCTCATTCTCCTTCCTATAGTGACGACTGAACTATATTTTGCCTCCCAAGGGAGAGCTGGATGCCTGTCACTTGAATTGCTTACAGCCAAGCCACTCAAAGCACATGAGAATATGCCGGGGGGAACAATACTGCATATGGTTTCTCAGCATTCCTGAGAGCTACAGACAGAAAGGGATTGATGGAGTCAAAGCCCTCCCTCCCACCACCCTTCAGCCCGACTCTGTGCTCCGGAGGGGTGTCTGATCCATTGGGCTAATCAGCAAGGCACACACATTGGCACACAGAGATTTTCCCACACAGAAAGCCAAAACACTGGTTTTTCAAAGCATTACTTCAAGAGCTAGACACAAAAGGCCTACATGCTTTGGGCAATGGGAGTGAAGTCCCAGATTCCACCTTTTTAGAGGTGCTTAAGTGGTTTAAACTTCAGGAAGATGCTGGCCTCCATATGGAAAAGAAACCAGCCCTCACAGAGTATGAGGAGACAGCACTAAAGTAGAAGGTTCATCCAAGAATTTTGCTTTAAGGGACTGACTGCTTCCTCTGTTACCCAAGGCACTTGCCTTAGTATCCAGAGCAACTCTAGGCAAAATCATCTTGGGCAGCAGACTGGAGTGACATACCGCAGTCCCTACTTAGTTCCTAATGGTGCTCTGGAGCACCTTGCTGAGTGTCACTGGAGGCAGACTGGGCTCTGTGGGACAGCAGCTGATGCAGGACAAGGAAGGCTTCACCCCAAAAGCAAGAGCAGTTAGTGCTGACAATACACTTGACAAGTATAAAAGAAAAAAAGACCACTTTCCTGAAAGCCAGGGGACAAAGATCAGAGTCCAATGGTTACATGCAAATAATATCACCCTAAAAAGTGCAAGGACAATACTATAAAGCTAAATAGGCAGACCTGAGCCCAGCAGTAAGACAAAGCATTTTCACCAATTGGGCAGGTGTGGTACTGGATGTTGGCAGCAGGTTGCATGCACTGGATGCTGAAGGAATGGGGATTATGAGCATGAGCACAGAGACAGCTTCTCAGTGTGGAACATCCTAGAGTGAGAGATGTAGAACACCTCAGGGCAGAAAACAGCCTTCTATTGTCAATTTTCACTATAATTAAGGAAATTCCTTCAGGAGTCTGTTTTGGTTTGGTTTTGGGTGTTTTTTCGAAGAACACAAACAATTACTTACAATACACCCAATTTACATAATCAAAACTAAGTAGATGTACATACAGTACATACAGTACAACAAAGTAGTGTGGGCTAGAAAAGAGAATGGAAATTAAATATCCAACTTGCTTTGACCTCCAATTAGACAGCCATTTTTAAAAGAGCAGCAAAGACAGCAGACTTGCTATGCTCATCACACCTTCACCTCTTGTTTCCAATGACACTTTAAGCCCCAAAAGTACTGTCTGGCAGACCTTTCTTCTAGCACTACAGGCTGGGAGCAGAGTGGCTGGAAAGTGGCCCAGGGGAAAAGTACCTGGTGGTGTTGATTGACAGCAGCTGAACATGATGATCCAGCATGGTGGAGAGAAGGCCAATGGCATCCTGACTTCTACCAAGAATAGTGTGGCCTGCAGGATGAGGGAAGTAATTTTTCCCCTGTACTCAGGACTGGTGAGGCTACAGCTCAAGTCCTGTGTCTACTTCTGAGCCACTCACTTCAGAAAGGACATTGAGGTGCTGGAGCATGTCCAGAGAAGGACAACAGAGCTGGTGAAGAGTCTGAAACTTGAGTCCTCTGAAGAGTTGCAGAGGGAGCTGGGGTTGTTCATCCTGGGAAAAACAAAGTTGGGGAGAGACCTTATTGCTCTCTACCTGCAAGGAGGCTGCAGCAAGGGTCAGCCTCTTCTCTCGAGGTAACCAGTGACAGGACAAGGGGAAAAGTTGTGTCAGGGGAGCTTCAGATATTACTCAGAGTAGTTAAACTTTGGAAGAGACTGCCCAGGCAAGTGGCGAAGTCACCGTCCCTGGAAGATGTCCTCAAGAACAAGGAATGCAAGTGCCGCCTGTGGTAGGATGCCAGACTGAAAGCCCTTACGTAGAGATGAACACTGCATTTAGGAAAAAAGAGAACAGAGACTATAAAACAAGCTGGAGAAGAGAGAGTTAATCCCATTTTGTTGAGATTAGAAAGCTTTCCTGTCAAGCGAGTGATGCAGTAAGAGAGAGCAGAAGCAGTGTCACTGCAGGGGTTCATTCTGCATTTATGAGCTCTCTCACTATGAAAGCCTGAATGCAGATCAACAAGTAACAAGACTGTTGACAGTAAATACAAGCTAGAGGTTATGTATACAGCAGATGTTACCAAATCTTCAGGTGTTAGTTCAGTTGTCTACAGATAAAACACAGCAGGCAATTTAACCTATAAATGGAAGTTCATTGAAGGGGCACAGACTAAGGAAAGAATTGCTCCAGCTTCTCAGTGTATGTGGTTGTTACACATTAAAAACCTCTGTGCACCTGCCCTCAATGTAGCAGTATTCCATAGTCCCTATTTAACATACAGGTACTGATCCACTGCTTGGCTTTTCTGGTTTTGGACCCATATTCCCTGTCCTGCAAAATTGTGCCCCACTCCACTTAATATGCCATATGTGCTCATTTTTGAGGGACATAGTCCAACACTGCACAAAGTAACACTTTCTTGGATAAAAATGACAACAGAAAATATTTTGTACTTCTGCTAAATTATTAATAATGTGGGAAGAAATAAATCTTTTTAATTGAAAGTGATATTTTCAAGTTACAGCAATCAAGAACTGTAGAAATACAAGTTTTAAATAAAAAGTCTTTTTAATGAAGTATCTCAACAAAGAACTGCAATTACTTCTGCTTAGCAACTAGTCAACATCAAAAAACAGATGGTGAATTGGACACGAGACCAAACATATGATCAAGCCTTTGAAATGCTATCAGTTAATTCCTTTCTCTTCAGAGCATAAGTAGTAGAGACCATAAAGGTAAATAGTATTTTTCCACCAACTAACACAGCAACAGCTCTGCTGTGTTAGGTCAAAGGTTGCTCCTTGCTTTCATTGACAAAACCAGTCACAGAGACATTTCCTAGGTAAGTAATAATTGACCAGATAACTTCAGGATAATATTTCTTCTTAAAACAAATTCCCCAAGTTTTCAAATTTCTAGTTAATTTTTTAATTTTGGCAGAAATAATCAAAGTCTCCCACGTGCCCCAAATGTACCTTCCAAATGCCACCCTTAGTAGCTATAGGCACATGGAAAAAGAAGAGGAAGTACATTTGGGTGCACACAGGGAATGCCAGCTGGAGAACCATGCAGGTGGCATACTCTGCTGTACTCACTAAGAAAATCCATTCAGTTGATCTTATGTTTTGGAAGAGACTGTGAATTCCTCCTTTATCTCCTTTGTTATGTCTTCAGTTTTCAAAAAATGCGGAATGCAGAAACCTCTGAAGTCCTTTTTGCTACTACAATTATAATGTAAACTCATCACCCTGTTGAAACAAGGAATGAGTTCACATCCTAACTTAATATACCTTCCCACCCAACACAGGCTGTTTTTACACTGCTTAGGTTCACATCACAGAGAACTGTTTCTCACAGGAAGAAAAGTGTGCAACATAATAAGCACTCAAGTTTATTCATACACAGGCTGGGGACTTCATAGCTCTGAAATACTGCAGCTGTGCTACCGTGTGCTTCACATGACTGCACATCCAATCCCTGGGAGAGCCAAATGTATAAGATTATGATCAAAATCCTCTCAGTACTTCTAGTGAGAACTCATTCTGGACTTCTGTTAGAAGCTATATTTAACTACTGTGGAGGCACAAAAATCTAGAACAAGAAGATAGAGGAAACAATTTAGCTTTTTTTTTTTTTAACAGGAGAATTAATTCCTTAGCTCTGAGGTAGTATTATGAATCCCAAGGCCACATTTCTAAAATATTTCAGACTGGAAGATACTGAACAGGTTTTATTTGCATTAAGAATTGCAGACTTCCAAAATATGGTCTTCTCCTAAAATCCTCACCTCTTTTGCTTCTACACAGGAAAGTATTAAGGTCATTCAACAGATGCAACTGACTTTTTCCAGACTGCCTCTTCTATTCCTTTTACACAAAGCACAACCATTATCAAAAAACCTAGTGAATTTTGGCCCCTCAGGTAAGCCCCATCTTCCCAGTTTCCCTGTCTTACAAGCCCTTACTGCACCTTCTTAAACACAAAATTGTAATAGAAAGCACACCTTGGTACCTGATACCATTTGGCTGAGAACTAGAGCTCTCCTTCATCCTTACTGCTTGCATCAATTTGAAACTTTTTTTTATAGTGAACACAAGGTGGGTCTCCCCAGGAGACCTAAACTGAGCAGGACCGATTGATGACCAGATTAAACCAAGTAAAGGCAGAAGTCCTAATCTTGGTTATATTGCATCAATGGAAAGCCACCAGAAATCTTTGTAACACTAGAGTGCAAGATGTTTTTTGAATCATCTGATGGGGAACAGTATAAAAAATGCCAAGAAAAGAAATACAATCACACTGAAACAAGCAAGCACAGGAAATAGTGAAGTGTAAACCACCAACCACAGCTCATGGCAAACACTCTCCCTACAGCTTCAGGTTCTAGGCTAGTGGGAGCCAACAGTACTACAGGGTGAGGAGGAAGGAGAATTTTATTTCTAGTTCCCTTCCAATTCCTACCAGCTATCACATCCTTCTCCCACATTATGATTTCAGCACACAGCAATCAAGTGAATCTAACAGACAGGGTAAAGGGACAATTCAGTATTCCTGCCCAGGAATCTGTTACTTTCCAGCCACTAGGGGAATTCTACTACTGGGACAGAAGGGGAGATGAGTGGGGAAGGATGACAACTCAAGCTTTCCATTCTGGCCTTAAACAAATGCAAATATCCTTAAACACTCACCTCCCCTTATTAAGCTTGTCTCTGCCATCTGCAGATAACCCACTGCATTCAGGGAGACACTTCAGCCTGCAACTTTCAAGAAGTAGGAATCTCCTCATCAGTTAGCCCAATCTGTGCCTGAGTGCTAAAAGGCTATCAGAAAAAGCTGATAGGGCAAATGCAAAACCACAAAACATTGTTATCAGTAGCTGGGTCCCCAGCCACACCCCTCCCACATCTGCTGAAAGCATTTTCACAGTAAAGCAGGACTTGTTGAAGCTCATGATCAAAAGGCCAGTGCACCCGTAGCCTAAACCATTCCTTAAAGCCAGAAAAGCAAAGCAGCAGGGGTAATCTAAATCAGTGGCTTCTCTACATATCTTACAAATTTAGAGCCATCTGAAAAGCACTGGAAAATAAGCTTACTGCTTTAAAGGGACCCATGCCAAACACCAAGGAACAAGCAAATTTCAGCAGCATCATACAAAGCCAAATTTGGTCCCCAGTTAAGAATACAAATGACAGCCTGGCACTTCAGGTCTTCCCTCACAGTGACTGATCAGCAAGACAGGGCATGGACTTTTTACCTCAGCGATCATATTAGGACCAACAGGAAAGTTGTATTAAACTTTAGACTTGTTAAGTTTCATGCACACAATCCTTGTGCAGTCTTCAGCCTCCTGCATGGGTTAGGAGAGTCAACTAAGAGACATTTATTCTGTTACACAGGAATTATTTAAAATATATTTTCCAAATGAAACAAAAGAATCCTGCAGGACCTTTAATGGGCTAGCCTTGAAAGAAGTCCTCAAAATATTTATTAGTATTACATACCCGATAGGGTTACACAGGCAAAGTATAATTCTACACAAATACGTATCTCAACTGTACCAGTTCTCAGAGAATGGTGTGGCTTCACTGATGTCTGCAGGTTTACACAAATGTGCAATTTTGACACAAGCATACTTTGTTCTTTCAAGCCTGAATGCAATATGCTAGCTGAAACACTCATTGTTTGTAGAAGCTCTTCCCGAAGAAGATAAATACAATTTCACTCAAGTGAATGAGGTGACTGGATTCATGCCAGAATGAGGACAAATGTTTTTTGATAACACCCAATCTAATCCTCCCTTTTCTCAACAGATTAAAACCAGATGCATATGAAAAATCCTACAGTATTCCCAATCCAAAATTCAGGGGTATTTTGCTCAAATATGTTTTCCTTGTCTTTAGAGGGAAATTCACATCCATTCACCAGGTGCCACACTGACAATCTGGGCATAGTCAACTCAATAATAATTCGAAGACTGGATATACCTTTACCTGGTCTTCTCTACTCCTGACAGGGAAACTTGTTTCAGTGTTTATGCTTCTAATATAACTGACAGTTACTGATATTACTTCAGATCAGCACACTTTTCCTTTAGATTTTATACTGCCACCTTTAGCTTTATGAAGTTTACCTTCACTTGAAAACTTTAACCTGATGCAGCTGTGATGAAGACAACAGCCCCATACTCACCAAATTTCCACCAATGTGTTTATTTTTCCCTTTGTCTCAAAACTAGAGTGTGTGTGCTAGATTTCTACCATTATCTGAATCATACTTCCAGGGTAGTGACTATTAAGGGTGTTTCTTCCAAAGTTTTGCACAGGAAGCAATTTCCCCCCTATTTTCTCAAGAATAAAACTTCAGAGGATGTTGATTACTAAAAGAGAATTACTTTCAGCTGTCAAAAAATCAAAACAGTCAAGCATTTATTTTACAAACACCAAGCACAGTGACATTTTTGAACACTATTCTTATGAGACTGCTTACTACTGAGGAAAGCTGCACTTCTCTTTGGGCTCACACAACATCTATTCTTAGTGCCCCTGAATATCAACTACAAACTTTTCCCAAAGCAGACAGGTTGTCAGAGGCTGGTCCCAACACATAAACCCACGCAGGAGCCACCCTGGAAGTAACTGAAAATCCTTAGAATTCCAGTAGCTTTAAGTGCGTTGGAGACACTGCCTCCTAAAGCAGTTTCTTCTAGACTGCTGGGAGCTCGATGCTTCAGAAAATATCCAACTTCACTACACAGAACAGATGAGGAAAGATTGTCAGCTAGTGCTATTGCCACATTAACTGCCTTTCTGAAAAGAAACAACCAGTTTCCCTCCCATCAAATTTTACTTGTTAGTGGAGAAAAAGAAAAACCAAGGATTGTGTTTAAAGCGTAAGATCACATCAAGACGGTTTTCAAGGGTTTGGTTCAGTTTCCCAATTTTTCTGAACCACGGAAGAAGCGGTGGCACCTCCCGAAGGACTAGACACGGAATACTGCACACAGAGGGAGAACGGCCCGGTCTCCCACTCCCCGGTGCCGTTCTCGCAGGCGGCAGCGGAGCCCGCGGCCGGCGGCTCCCGAGCCGCGCTCGCCCGGCGGGGCTGCGAGCCCCCGCCGCACCCACGGGGGAAGGAGCGCTTCCCCGTCACGTCCGAGACAGGCGAAGTTAGTTACCTCTGGGCTCCTCACGGCAGCCTTTGCAGGAACACAGCCCCATGGCAGGTGGCAGCGTCCCTCGCGGCCCCGGCCAGCCCGCTCCCTGCCAGGCGGGGCCGCCTCCAGCATCCCTGGCAGCGGGGCGGGCAGCCGGGCAAGGGCTCCCGAGCGGCTACGCAGGGGCAGCGGCAGGTTGGTGCCCTGGAGACCCCCGCCTTTGTCGCCCGTATTTCCAGCCGGCCTCGAGGCAGAATTCGGCGCTTCACGGCTCCCTGCCCCTTAAACCGCACTGGCTTATTAATTATAGTCGCCCCTTTGAAAGGGTGAGAGCCACCGGAGCCTGCTTTATGCGAGAGGCTCTCAGATGGCCAGAGGGCAACAGACACCCAGTGTAACCCTCCAGTGTGCATAAAAAGATACCAGATCGACTATTTCACTTCTTGCAAAACTCTCTCAGGATAGGACAGAGTCATATGGTATATCCCCCACAAGAGTAAACACCATATATCTGAGTCGCCACAAAGATACTGAGTGTTACAGGGACCTTGCATTCTTGCAAAGGTCAGCACTGCTCTAGCAATATTCAGAAGGCTCATTTACACACTCACTTTTAATTGCATTAACCTAACTGTGTCACCAGCCACAAAGACAAGATAAGCTTTTTGTTTTGGGATAAGGAAAGAACAACATCCTTAGAACAGATGTTTGCTGGATCTCTGACCACTCTGTGCTTGTTCTCTAGATCCTGCAGCAGGGACCCTGCTTATTGAAGCCCCAGTGCCCAGGTGCAGCAATGCCCTAAGTACTGCAGCAGAGACACAGTTTGTTTTATACACCAGCTCACAGGCCAACTGGCTGCCTTTGCAAAGCTTGGATCAAGCTAAAGAGATGCGTGCCACAAGTAAGCGACTGAATGATAAAGTCTTTTCCAGGCTGGACACTGCAGAAGAATACACTCTTTGATAGCAGTGTGCAATGCACAAAAATTAGTTTGGGTGGGAGGGGAGGAAGCTAGACAAATAGAGGTTTAGGGATGGGGGAGATAACAAGGAGCTACATCTTTCAATACAGTTAAAATACCAGAAACAGCCAGAGCCCAAGACCTGATCTGCATCTCCAGCTCCCAGTACATATCTCGGCCTCTTGAGCTTCAGCTAAAGTTCTTCAGAAAGGACTTCCAGGAGAAAAAAATGAATGAGCTAAAGGGTAGATGTCTACCAGGTCTCCCATCATAAAAAAAAAAAACAACCAAAAAACCAAGAAAAACAAAACAACTACAATAATGTTCTACAGAGAAGTCCTTCTGCAGAGTATTCAGCTGTTAACTGCACACTTGAGCAATCTCAGAGTATGAGCATTCATTAGTTAGCACAAAAAAACCAAAACAAAACCAAATCCCACACAGGATAGAAGACGGACACGGCAGGAAAACTTTCCCACCACCACCAAACATACTAGAGGAAGTTCAAGATATTCCTGCAAGAGAACGGAAGGAAATCTAGTAATCTGGCTTTGCTGGTACCAACTTGTTCCTCTTGGACAGATGTGTGAGAATTCATCTCAGTTGTTTTGTTGAGCCTCTAAACTCGTCAGACAGTGCCAACAGCTGACAGCTTCTTGGAAATCCATCTCTTGTGCAGAGCGCTCCCTTGCCCTTGTAAAGCAGCAGATACTTCCCTTTCTTCTTGGCTAGAGGGTAATCTGATCTCAGGGAAGAGGCACGTGAACCACCTGCTTGAGGGGCTGGATAATCTCCTGGCAACATTTCTCCATTTCGTTTTAAAGCAAGCTCCAAGCAGTCCCCAGCAGGTGGAAGTTTTCCAAGCTCTGGAAAAGCCGAAGTGTTTGCTAAGGGCACTGTCAGAGCAGCGGCAGTAACACGGATGGAGAGAGCACCCTCCTCTCCAGCTGTTCCAGCCTGGCAGCCAAGTCAGCTCCACTGGATGCTGTATGTCAGAGGAACCCCCAGACTACCTACAAGTTACTGAAATTAAAGTATTTAAGAAGTTTTAGTACTATTACAAATATCATTTCACATGGACAGGTGAGGCTCATGAGGGGTTAGGCACACGTGCTTAGTTCAGACAATCTGACAGCTTCAACAAAGCATTTCAAGAATTTTTTCGTTTTTCCATTTCTGTTACTGAAACATTACAGTTTTAAACTCTCCTTATTTTCATAAAATATTTTGGAAACTAACAAAAAGTTTGTCTTGCCTTTTGATTATGTGACATTACCTAAAGGAATTAAATGGTCCCAGATGAAAATAGCTGAGAGTCATTTACTGCAATAAACACCACCATGTATTTAAAATAATCTTCAGGTGCATTCATGGCAAGAGGAAGGCAGAGCCTCTGATACCCTTTCTGTGTGGACATAGTGTGACATTACTCAAAAGCATCACTGTACAAAATTGAGCTAAAGAACACTTAGTCCTTCCCTCACTTTTACTCCAGGTGGCAAAAATTACAGTGAAGGTCAGCAATAAAATAAGCCAATACTGACAGCTTTCAGAAAGCCATCCAAAGCTTGCATATAAGTGAACTATCTGTGCTTTGAGTTTCACAGCAAATACAAATTTCATCCAAAACAAAGCATTTCTTTGACACTAGCTTATTAAAAAAAAAAAAATCATTGAGAAAAAATTTTCATTGCATTGATGACTTTGATAGATATTTGTGTCAGTCTTGAATGTGAAAAAATTTGAAAAAAATACACTCAGAAAAGACAAAACACTCAGGAAAAAAATTACAGCTAAAGAATTGTTAATTGAAAATTCAACCAAAAAAGTGTGAGTGAAAATTTGATTAAATAAAGACCCCTAATATCTAGTAAACTAATATACTATAACCACTACCACCTCTTCTATAAGCTGAAAAATCCATATAAATAATCCAGAACATTCATGCTCTACATACCTTCAGTGCATTTTGCAGATCATTTGTCATTTTAACTTCAGAGAGCACTCATTAAATTTCCTAAAATTTAAGCCAATAGGTGTCTGCTGTCAAACATACTGCCAGTCCAAATCCTGGCAGAGACAACGAGCTACCAGGGGAACAGGCCAGCAGAGTACATGCATACAAACCAGATACCATTTTTGGTGGGGGACAGGAGTGGTACCATCAAGATTAAAACAAAACAAAACCATTTTGAAATAACTGAGCAATGTTTGGGACATGCAGAAGTCAGATGTATAGCTCTGTCATCCCATGGGAAATTCAAGATGCTTTAATGTCTAAACCACACTTAGTTTCTCCTTTGAATTCAGTCAGGCCCAGGCAGATCATCTCAGCAGTCAGCTAATGAAGGTAGGAGTGCAGAACTGCCACTCAAATATTTTGCATAAATAAAGGCAACTCTAGAAACTCTCATCCTAGACCCTAACACATTGATTTATTGCTGCAGGTACAAGGCCTGACACATCCTGAAGGGTTGGAAGGCTCAACACAAGATTAATGTATGAAAGATAGCCAAATTTGTCTGGGTCAAATAAAATTGAGATTTTATATATAATTTTTAATATTATATACAATGCATTTATATTTACATACAGCAAAAATTTCAAGTAGGTGTTAGCCTATTTGTGCAGTAAGAAGGGTGGATATGCTTTCACTTCACCAGCAACAAAACCCACTTACTCTGAAGTACAATTCTTCCAAGACTAATTTCTGGTAATACATGTAAATCAGTCTGTACAGCAGGAGCTGCTCAAGGTCGGATTTCTCTAATTCTTAACAATTTGACCTTTTAGACCTAGAGTTAACCATGCATGTCTTCTCCTTAAACAGCACACACCAACTTTAGACTAAGGTTTACAAAATCAGGAGCCCAGAGTTCAATGTCTAAATTTGTATTTCAAATGCTAAAACATTAGGCTGATCTTTCAAAAACTCCAAGGACTTAACAGAGCCCTGTAAAATGAACTGGTGCAGACTAAGTGTCCTAAGATTTTTTGAATAACGCATCTACTTTGCACATTTTTCTTTTCTCCAGCTATAGCTCTTGGCTCCATCATCTGAAATTCTTGATTTAAAGTTTATATTTCCTCTAATTTCTTAAGAAATACAGTAGTGTATTGCCTGCCACTCAAAATGAAAGCCGGCTGCTAAACAGTACTGTGTGAAAAATGAACTTTTATATTTCTGGACAATGCTAAACATCTGGAAGCCAGAGGTAAAGATTTCAGTTTTAGTTAAGCCAACCACTTATATTCTGGGGAAAAAAATACTCTAAGCAAGTAAATATTTAAAAATTGCAGGATGGTAGAGGAATAGGTTATTCTAGTTCAATGATTCATTGCAAACATGACAGAGTATTAGTGGCTGAAGGTATTTATTAATCATTCCTTTACCAGGAAACAAATGGTTTTTGTGATTCCCAACTATATCAGTTACATCTCTAGAACTGGGCAAGCATTCATTTTGGAAGCTTTTTTAGATGTAAGGCCAGGATTACATAGCTTTGGGGATTTTCCTCACCATTTTCTCCCTCCCAAAAGGCAACAACTCATCTGAAGAACACAAATGTTAACACCACCTTGCATCATTACTATTAAAGAGGTGAGCTGGGCTTCATAGACAGTGGACCTAAGGCAGCCAGTATGAAACATGCTCTCATGAAAAGCTCACAATTTATACTAATACCCATGCTCAAAATTCAGAAGAATGTGTTAGAATTTTCAAGCTTGGCCAATAAAAGCTTGTTTTGCCTGATCGGTAAAATTATTTCTACTATGATCTTTTCCATATCAATCAAATAATCTGTAAACCAGGGCAAATTATAGACTTCCTCTTCAAAAGTTGAAGCCTTCATAAAATGAAAAGTTTACTTTCTAAGTCAGAGTCAGGATGGATTATTCCCAGGATTTCCAAAATACATGGTGAAGCAAGTGGAAGTGGCTTGCCAGGCCACAGTGGTATGACTCTCCACAGATTTCCAAATAGCCATTGGACTCAGAAGAAAGAAAAGACTATTCTGGCAAGGTAATAACAGAGGTAGAAGAGTACATTACAATCAGTCTTAGTTCATATATACCTAAATACTCTAACTCTCTTAAAGACCAACTACATTTCTTATAAGAGCCTGAAACTACAAAGTGAATTTTCTAGCCTAGTATTTATTAATGAAGTGACATGCTACCTCCCCTAAGGCTTTTTCCTGTGAGAGCAGAGTAATGTAAACCATCCTCACCCTTTCAAACCCCAGTCTTCGTCATCCCCTGCCCCCCAAATACACACTTCTAGTATGTTTAATATAAACTGCAAAGAAAATGTTTTTGAAAACTCCAGTTCTCTGGGCTCCTAAGACTCTGAAAAATAACCTGCTGAGAGAAGAATTAGACCTTCATTGTTTAAAGGAACAATTTATAGTTCATCTATTCTTCACAGAAGACATTAGCACAGAAAACATGAATTCAATGTAGATATATCACCAGACTGTAGGAGAGACAGCATGAAAGTACACACTTTGTATTCACAGGTTTCCTTGCCCCAAGTGACCTAAAATGCATTCCTGTTAACCAGGTTAGGCTAAGTTTACAAGGGACCACAGATCTATTAAGAAAACGCTCACAGGTTCAAAAATAGAAAGAAAAAAAGAAAGGATCAAAAGTCGCTTGTTCTGTCAGGAATAACATACATCTGGCCTTAAAGAATTTCTGTCCTATTAAAGAATTTCTAGTCCTGAAAGAGTCAATAGATACCAAGCTTATAAAAAGTTCTTCTGATTTGACTAGACCCATTGCTTTCTCTTCTCCATCCAATCACTGCAATTCAAAGAGAAATTCAGTCATACCATCTGACACCCCCATGACAATAATTTTCACTGGCATTTGGACATTTTTTCATATTAATGGAATATGAAAATGGCCATATTTTAGGAGATTCACAGGTGTCCATCTTCTTTGCTTTTTCCTTCAAATAATGACTCCGCAGCCTAAAGCACTTGTGAAGTGCAAAAAAGGAATTCCCTAAATTCTGATGAACTCAAAAAATTAAAGAATTTTAGGTGCAGGCATCAACAAATGAAGAAAGCTTGGCTGGAAATTCCAATACAGCTTTAGCCACACTGTGCTAGAGAGTAGGTCCCCAGGTTTTCGCTTTGAGGGCATCAGCAAGTTCTTGGGCCTCTGGCATTGAAGTACAGAGGGAACACAAAAAAATCCCTGAATAGTCAAGCCTTACACATGGACAAAGTCCCCTTTTGCAACTGGTTGTGGCAGAGCTGTCATTGTTACTGTTCCATTTTTTGTCAGCAGGAGGGCAGTGTTGGCTGGAGTGCTAGCACAGCTCTCAGCAGCAGGTGGGCACGCTGGCTGACATCAGCAATTCCTGCCTGGCACTGCCATGGATCCATAGCTGCTCTTGCACAGCTCCCACCAGCTTAAAACCCAAAGGGGAAGATCAGCTAAGCACACAGATTATAAGAAGCAGCTTTACTGCAAATATCTGAAGGCATCTCGCTGCCCTCAGCACCCAAAACTGCTGAAAGGAACCCTTTCCTAACAGATCCCAGTGTACACAAAGCAGACAGCCTACTATTAATGTAAGCAAGCTTTTGCACTTACTAGCTTCTAGAAAGAGGGGAGGATCTGCTTTGGCTCACAGAGAGACAACTCTTCACTGGCTGCAGAATGTAAAGCTAATGGCACAGAGGTCTGAGCTTGATCAAAAATACCTGGACTCTGTCCTGTCGACAGTGCCTTGCTGAACGAAATTAAGAAATAACTCGTTATGTGTAGCTTAATATTTTTATTGAAGCTACCAAGACCAAAGCAGAGCCCTGTGCTGATGTTGGCATTAAAAATGAAGGCAAAACTGTGCTTTCCAAGAGGAAACAGCTGTAACCTCAAAACACTACTAAAGGAGAACACTGAATTTCTTCTCACTGGTCCTCCTCAATTCTTATTGAATTTATATCCCCTTCAGTAAGACAGTCACCCTACAGGCCCACAGCAACAATTGTGACACCTTCCACAGACCTCCACCAGCTTCAGAACCAGGGCTGAAGTGATAAAATTTCTCTTATCAAGCATGATCATAAGCACAATATTTCGATTTGTACTAACTTCCTCTATTCTCTGCTGCAATGTGTTTAGGTCACAGAGCTAACTAAAGGTAGGATATCTACTTCCATGTTCTAGAGTGCTGGCAACATATGACACTTATGATCTGTACCCAAGACCTATAAAGGACACAGGGACAGAAACAGGCAGCTGAAACCTGGTCTGTCCACTCAAAGTGGATCAGAATTAATTTAATCTGGAAAATATCTTCTGCTGAACCCTTCCAGAGGACATCATTTTGTGTCTCTGATTCATATACAAACCACACACTGTAAAACCAGAGCCTTTGTGGTCCCTGTGGAGCAGAAGGATTCTCACACAATAGTGATCTTTGCAGACATTTCTCTTTGTGTTAATAAAAGTAATCTTTCTCCTCATTACACTATTATGCCAGTACAGGCTTTCTTTTGACACAATTATACTGAAACAGAATTACTAATATAGGCAAGGCTCTTCATCTCTCAAGTTAGCAGTTGCCAGAGTGCTTATAAATCTTCATAGTAAAATACATAATCAAAAATTCAGGGAAGCAACACAGTCTGCAAAATTATCCTTCAAAGCAAATAATTCATGGTCAGTTTTAAGAATCTATTGTCTTAGACACACTACGTTTTAGCTCTGTATACTTTTGATTTCACAGCTCTTTTCTTTCTTATCTCAAATTCCTCCTGCTCCTTCCCCCAAGTTTTCATGTCTGTCTGACAGCTGGTGGTTAAAAACAAGCTCCAGAACTAATAACAGTGCTTAAGAAGTCCAGGATGATACATAACATTTTTGATACCATGTGGAAACATGGGTATCAACATCTTAAGTGGACTTCACTTAGGTGAGCAATGGGCTTTTGTTAAGATTCAAAGGCAGAATCTTATGGAAGAGACATAAGACATTTGGAAGAATGTCTCTTTACAGGCCTATGCACCTGCCAGATCAGAGACAGAAGACACAAACTTTGATAAAGTAAAAATTTAAAGTCTGTCAAAAGAAAAAGCTATATAATGACCAATGACCTGAACTTCGGCTTCCTAATGGAAGAAATCACATTCATTTCAATTAGAGTGCTTGAAAAAAATTAGGAATATTAAGCTCATCAGAATATACTACACTCTACAGACCACAATCCTGACCCCAGCTGCCTTTAGAGAACAGTACCTTGTGCAGAGCCCCTGTGATGAGTACAGCAGAGATACTGTGCAGCTTATAATGAACTTTAGGGAATAAAGTTGTTGTAATGCTAGTAAATTCAACAT
>VYZP01016099.1:0-23971 GCA_013400635.1 Hypocryptadius cinnamomeus | reverse complement strand
CTATTGTTTCATCTTCTCTGCTGATGATTTTACACTGATCAAACCTTTTATCCTGCAGACAAATGGCTTTTTGTGATCATTAGGACTCTATTCTTCCAAGGGTAAAAATTTGCTGGATAGGAGATCAAACCCCATCTTTATGAATATATTTTCAAATTCAGAATTCTGAATGTTGGTTCTGAATGTGGGTTTAATTAACTTATAAAACCACAAGAATACATAGATATTGGCAACACAGGCTTTCCACAATTACTAGAAATAATGTCTTTCAAGTGTAGCTGATCTCCAAAAGCAGTATATAGCAAATTAATAGCAGCTCTGTTCTTTCAAATATTTTCGTGTACCTTCTGCAGTCAATATCATCCTTCTTTGAGTAAAAAACCCAAAAAACATGAAGAAACTGACTTAGTGTAAAGGTTTCTTTTTTACCTCCTGGGATAAGACTTTTCTATTGGAAGACTATATAACTAAGTGTAGAACACGATATAAGAATATATTTTTTTTCAAAATAAGGGTGGTCAAGTACTGGGATAGGTTGCCCTGAGAGGTTGTGAAATCTCTGTCCTTGGAGATATTCAAAACTCGACTGAATATGACCTTGAGCAACCTGGTCTAACTTTGAAGCTTGCTCTAACTTCAAAGCTGGCTCTGCTTTGAGAGAGAGGTTGGACCAGATGATCTCCAGAGGTCCCTTACAACTTAAATTATTCTGTTTCTGTGTCAAATGCAGCATTACCTTGTGCAGTCCAAGCAGAGCTTTGTATAACATGAAAGCACAAAATACGTGCTATGTCCACAGCTTCTTAATAGAAAGAACATAGCTTTATAGTGAATCCCTTAGCAGATCCTTTATTCCAATGTTTAAATTTCTCTATTCCTCATTTTTCTCTGTAAAATGGGAATATCATTGTACTTCTGTGAGTGTTTAAATTAAACAGTAAATGAATGCAGAGAATTTATTTGTTTTTCTTCTACAAAAAAGAAGCATGCTAAGTTTTTTTCTTAAATTCTGTCTTATTATACCTTCAATATTATACACTGGGGTTTTTTTAAATGAAGATATTTGTATTATCTATTTGAACCTCCTAATGGCATGAAGACATAACAAATGTATTTACAGCCATGAAAGTCTTTGCATTCCACTGTTTTATCACTAAATTTATGTGTTGAGGAATGGTTGGAAAAACTTTGAAATTTATTCAGCTGTTATAAAAACATGATCTTCAGATCATAGTTTTTCCTGAAACTATAGTTTCAGACTGCCAGAGAGCTCCATGTAACTGATGACTTCTAAGCAAACTAATGAGATTACTAGCAAACATTTTCATAATTAGGAACGGCAATTGGCACTTGATATCTTTTCCTTTACTAATATATTTTCATTTAATTTTTTTTCAAGCACACACCTGTAGTATAATAGTTATGGTTTATTTCCTTTTTATTAATGGAAATTTTATTTTGGAAAGACTGCCTGAATTATTGTTTCAAGTGGTCAACAAGTATTCAATCCATGACTCTTCAAATTACCGGTGTGATTTGACATTAATTTTTTCTGCTTCCAAATGAAAAAGCTAACAGTACATAGTAACAGTAGGCAACATAAAATATCTCTGCCAAACTTGGTCAATAACTGCATAGCATTTACAGCTATAATTAAAGTCTTTCACAGTGTATGTTCATATAACATTCTTTGAGGTTAATTGGGTTTAGATCACTGCAAAATCATTTTCATTTGATATATTTCACTTGTTACAAATTGCACATTAGTTCATTGAAAATGTACAGGATGTCTCTTAATTTGAAAGTATTTAGAATTGTAAGTTACAGTAAAAAAACCCCAGCTAATTCCTAGTTTCTAATAACACTCAAAATAAAAGAAAATAATTTCCATTTTGAAGACAATAACTTTAATGAATGCTAGCATAAGACTGTGAAGGACAAACTCTTCCAAGTATTGGGACTCCCTCATTTAGCTAGGTATGAATTTGGGGGACTTGCATCCACTGGAACAAGTCAGAAGTCCCAATTCTATGAGACATAAACATTCAGTATCTATTTTCGTACGGACCTTGTTATGAGGGCAGGATCCAGCGGACAGGAGCATAGAGATGAAGAAAAGGTGCTAAAAGAAGAAACCGCATTCTGTTTCCCCCAAAACCCTGGACTGACATGTGCTGTAGTTCAGGCCTTTCCAGCCCTGAACACTGGGAGACCAAAGACAGTAACTTGCTGGAGCCTTTTAGAAACACAGCTGACATTCAATCTGTGTAAAATATGGCTGCTATTATGATTTGGAAATCATAATATTGAAACTCCTGAAAATGTGTTCACACAAAATTTGAGTCATAATGGGAGCGAGCCATCCTCTCTGAAGTGCCTAATTTGGAAACTCTTCTCCATATGGTCCCTTCTGAGTCATCTCAGAGACTCCAGAGGGAGGCTCTGGATTCCCCAGACCCAAGTCTGTGAGTGGCCCATGTCTTTCCACTGGCTGTACAAGAATTATTATTTCAAGACCATAATTGTAAGAATGTCAGATCTCATTCCTCTCAACATTCCTTAACAGTACTGAGGAATAGATATGCAAGTGGGACCATGTGACATACAAAATTAAATTGTATCAGATTTGTCACATTTTTAGTATTTCTTAAAACAAATTAATGGTTTGAAGAACTTTTGTAGACACACAGGAGTGTGTGTCACAAGAGTGGCACAAGAATACTATGCGTCAATTCTTTACCCTATACTTCTTCTCTATAATTTTGGTATAATCTGAGAAGCTGTATTAAAAGAAATTACACAATATGCTTAGAAGAGACTACATATTCTCCCTCATCTTCTTTTTTAATAGGTAATTATGAATTTCCAATTACTATATAAAAATAATAGCATTTTAAATGCTTGATTAACTGGAAAATAACATATGTGGAGGAAAAAGATAGTGAAATGCTCAAAAGAGGGCACAAAAAATCTTCTTTGCAAAGGTTAGAGGAAAATTTGGACTGTCCAGAAATATACTTTGTTGACAGTTGTCAGACTCAAGATAAATAACACACAACAATCCTCTCACTTATTGTACCACCTTGCAGTTTCACATTTTATTTACTCAATTGCCATACAAATTTTATAAAGGAGGACCTCAAATTCTAATATAAATTTAAAGTACTCTGGGAATTTGTAAACAATCTTGTCATCTTTTGTGTCTGTGAGATCACAGGACACTCTTCAGTGTGAGAAGACAACCTCAGATCCTGTAGATTTATCAGACTAAATCTTGGCCCAAAATCTGTCCCTCCTTGTCCACAGTTGTGTGTTCACTGCAGTGTGTTTGTAAGTATATACACCTATGCACATACACGCTTTTATGTATGCACTCATTTTCTTAGACTTGAGTAAACCACTTTAGAGTTCAATTCTGTGATTATTTGTAGAAAATTAGAGTATTATTTAAAATCCCAGCAATTAAACAATTTAGTTAAAAATGAGTGTATAAAGGAAATTGTTTTCCTTCTGATGGTTTGGTCCTCCTACATGGTTTACACTTCTTAATGCAGCTGTCAAAACTCAGGCAATCTTATTTTTAAGTGTAACTTGTTTTATTTAAGTGTATAAACCAGGCTGAAACAGAACAGTCACTTAGCAAGCAGAGCAATCCTTTCTTTCAGGACTTCATCCTGGTGTCAATAACCAAGTTCCTAGAACCACTTCCTTTACAAAAGATATTCTCACCAAAGCATTATAAAAAATTCCCTTCTGTCTTGTACTGCTTCTCTATACTATCTGCTTTCACACAGAACCTGGGGTTCTGAGAAAAGGCCAGTATCTATCTCCATCAGAAACTAATTATTTTTACTTTATGCTGAAAATAATACTTTGAAAACCATACTTAAGAACAGATTTTTATACATATTATAAACAATTTTTTTTTTTACTTTGAAGGCTAATTAGTGATAGGATTTGTGATTATTCAATTGAGGAACAGAAAGTCAGTGCCATATATCAAATTAGATAAGTTGTCATTGATGTAAGTATATCTAGTAAAACAACTAGAGAGAGAACGTTTTTTTCATTTGTTTAGTTTGATAGAGGCCTCCCGTTTTCACTAGATAAAAGTATATATCACATAAACCAAATTTAAATATTCCTATGGAAACACATATAACTGCAGATTTTTCACTGGAAAGCACTAACACCAAGTTAATATGAGAAAATTGAAAATTTCTTCACTACTGTATCAATACACAAAGGAAATATATTTCCTACAATACACCTCTTAGAAGAAATAAACATATAACTATAACAAAAAATTCTGAAGCAGTTCTGTCATAGTCCCTGCTGTTTGCCTGAAATAGGTAAGCCACCTTCTCTGAATAATTCACTGGTGTAAATATAGAGAAATCACTTTTTCTTTTTTTTTTTTCTAAGATTCTCTTCAATTGATTATTGGGTTTTAGTTTCTCATATGCTTATTGCTGTAATGAAAAAAGAAATGACAGGTAGAATTTATGCAATACAGCTGTAACCACAGTGTAAAGCAAAGACCAAAGATATATTACCAATACAAGATGTAGAACACTTTTTTTAGCCAGAGTCCCTCGGTGAGCTCCTGCCTACAGAAGAGGAGTTTTCTGTCAGAGCAGACATATTCCCTTCCCGCCCTCACGCTCCTGCAGCCTGGCGGAGATAAAACGAGTTGAGCAGAGAAAGGGAAGAGAAGCAATTGAAAGGGGTGTGTGGGGGGGGAAGTGACAATAAAGAATGTTTTCTCCCTCTGTTCTGCCAGTCCTGCAGCACCTGTGGAGTTTTAAATAGGAAGTTCGAGGGGTTATTGCGTGGGATGGTCTTGCAGACCATGGCAGGCAGAGCAAGCATTGGCTTCCCGCTCTGGGGGACAAACGGCCAGCACCAGACCCTCACAGAGACCCTGTGTTCCTGCATCCCTGTGCTCCCTGAGCTCCCTGCCCCAGGCCCCATGGGATTCAGGCAGCCCAGAAGATGGAGCAGTCGCCAAGGCCTGTCAGGTACCTGGCTGTTTGCTACTGAAGCTGTAGCTGCGAGCACTCCCTGCCTGATGAATGCTCTTTGTCATCTGAGAGTCGCCCCTCGCAGATTTTCTCGCCTCCTATGCAGTGCAGTTGGACCCATCAACGTGTGTGGCAGAGGAGATTTTTGTGTTTTCTTTTCCCTGTTTCAACAAAATGGTTCCTGTGCCCTGGGACAAGAGCCAGCCTCAAACAGCAGGTCCTTTGGCTGCTCTGTGCAGCGGTGATGTGCCATCCTGAGAAGCTTTGGCAGATGGTAATGAGGGACAACAGGGACTCAGATCCATGATGTACATGGCATCTTTAGAAAAAGGCTCTTCCTAGGGCAGAGGTGCTGAATGGGGTGCTGAAGATGAGGCTGAGGGTTTTATAAATATTCAGAGCCACTGGAAGTGCACAAGTGCACAGGGGATTGCTGTGAGTGCAGAGGATGTCGACACCCTCAGGCTGCAGTTATTGCTGAGCTGTGCTTCTGCATCAGCCAGCCCCTCTGATGTCCTGTGACAAGGTTGGTCTTGGGAAGGGGTGATGGATTTATCCCTGGCTTAATTATATTAATTTAATCACTATTTCACATCAAATTCTTATTATCTCTTTTGTTGTGGCAGCTGGTATGTGTATGATCTGATTGATTCATCACTAGATTGCTCTACTTAGCAAACTGTTGGTTGATTACTGCAGCTGGCATTAAAGAAAATATTTACTTTTAAAAGTATGAACCTACATGTTTTTTAAAACAATGATGTGAGCAACTCTATACAGGTCACATGGCGACAATTCCTTCAGCTTTATTTGCCCATTTTGCAGCATTTGGCCTTGTACAATGTGCTCTTGTGTGAAACACAAATTGTTTCGGAGAATATTTTCATTAATTCATCTTGTCTGTGGATCAGGTTCGAATGTTATTTTAAATGCTCTCATTCCATATTCCTTAAATGAAATATGAGCAAATCAGTAAACAGTTATTTTCTTAAAGTGATATTCCTATGTAGTACCTGGGAAGCAGTTTGATACAGATGGAGTTCCTTCCTGTCAAGACAGTCTTTCTAAAACAGCTGGATCAGAGGAATAAAAGAGTATGTCTGAATGACTGCATGTGTGCGTTCTGAAAAAAAGGATACACGAGTACAAAAATATCTATAGGCTGCATAGTGACTTTATTCCATCACTAAAATCACCCAGGCTAAAAAAAATGAAATTTATACAGAAAGAGGTTAATACCAATTATAAACTCACAGCTCATTATATACTTCTCAAACTAATACAGATACAACATGATTTAAGATAGGAAACTGTGGCTAAAGGAATTAGTTGTCTCGGCATGAAACTTGGTTTATTTAATCAATGTTGTTTCCACTAGAAAAGTGGATTAGTTTTTCTTTAAGACAGAGTTAAAAGTTTTGCAGCTAATTTATTTTAATAAGCATTCAGTCACTGACTGCTGCAGAAAAAGGCTAAACTGTAATGAAGAGCCAGGAAAGAAAGCATGACTTAATTATTTTTCTGGGGTGGATAATGAATAAATTAGCTATGCTGTAGGCTTGCTGTTTCTATAGAATTTATTACTTTTGCTTTAAGAACCATATCATGACAAAGTCAATTTTTCTCCTGACTGCAAACTGATTGATGGGGTAATGTCTGGTTGTGAAAGACTTCCTCTTCATCATTGTGTTGCCAACGTTGGTATCACAAAGTGAGTTTGAAGTTTTCCCAAGTGCATGTTCTCCTACATAATTACAGATGACAATTACTTTAATTCCTTTTTTTAACAAGCTTTTTAATCACGTAAACTACAGAATGAATAACGTAGATGAGACCAAAGATGCACATAGCTTGAAAACTGCTTTCTTGGTCCTTAATTTGTTGCCACAATGTCTTGTATGTGAAGAGCTAAATACTGTATTTAAAATGACAGCAGGTGTTTTCATGGGAAGATGAACATGGGTATAACAAAAAGGCTTTGCCAAGGAACGAATAAAGAATGGCCTTGCAGGTGTTCAAAGAATGACATTTTAAAGGGTATATATTATGAATTTGGCATGGCATAGGGAATATAAGTTTGATTCAATTCCCACTACAGTCATTGGGACACTTGGATTTAAGTGGGAGATGGATTTGACCTAGTAGGTGTATGAAAAATGGTGACTTCAAAATTAATAAAAATGTAGAATAAGTGTCAGACGGAAAAAAAGATATGCTGTGTGGTTTACTGCAGTGTGAATCCTCCCAGCCAAATGAAGAAATACACACAGTTAAGATAATGAAAATAACACTAAATAAAGCATTAGAAAAAGTGTTGCATAGAACTCACTTTGATAAGCAACCTGACTTTTCTACATGCCCTGTCCTTTTGGGACCTTTTTTTTTCCTGTTGATGCATATAAATGAGATACAAAGTCTTCAGATATATTGCTTAGAATATATTTTATTCATTGCTCCTCCCCAACCGAGATACTGAAAACCTATATTGAAGCTTTATTATTTCTCAAGTAAGGAACTTTCCACAACATAATTTCACATGCATCTTGAGAAAAACCATTTCTTTCAAATATAGTGTTTCTTAGTTTGATAGTCAAGTTAGCAATGCATCAAGTTTTAATTAAAGGAGGGAAAACATTTTATTAAGTAGACATGGCTTATTTTGAATAACTTTATCAGAGGGCTGTCAAACGTGGGTTTTTTGAGAGAAGCACTTACTTTGAACTTGCAAAGCAGAAACTAATAAAGACCAAAGAGGCAGATTTCACTCTGAAAGATATGTTACTAAGCTACGCCCTATCCTGCAGTAAATGGTCCTTAGTAGTAAAGAATCAGGAAAAAGAGTAAAAGGGAAGAGGCTGAAATAGATAGTTCTGTCTTCTTTTACAGTCCCCAGAGTACTATGCACTTTGGGGTGTTTATTCATCAGCTGCAGAGGACACTGAGTTCTTATCTGTTTATTTCCACAGAAAGTAATCATCTTTTACTCCTTTATGAATACAAAGCTAAAATCATTATGACTTATTCCATCAAATACTGTGCTGTCAATGGAAAAAGCTCTGAGAAAGGTCAGTTGCTTGACTCTTAAGCTGCAGCATTTGCAAGCAGGGCTTGTAGTTGCTAGTTTGTGATATTTTCTATATAACAGGCTAAAAGACGCATCTAGGCATTTATGCAATCATTTCTATGTGTTTGAATATCTAGTTTAATCACCATTAAAGTAATTCTAACGAGCATTCTGTTGGTAAAGATACGTTTTACAAGTTCGGTAAGAAGAAGCAAGCCAACAGACACTGTATGTTACAAGCATGTTAGTTTTCTCTTCATTTAATTTGTGTCTGCTCTCAAGGCCCCCTCCAGTGCATGTATCAGTTTTATTAAAATTAATGTAAAATGACTCACAGAGTCTAAATTAATTACAGTGATACATAGTGTTATTCTGTTCTAAGCAAAAATTACGTCTATTCATGGTTGTTCATGGTTGCAGCATAACAAATCAAAATCAAAAAAGCCCCTCCCCATGCTCCCCAAAGATGGCACTGCTTACTGCTGGTTTGAGATAATGATAAAGAATTGCAGAATTCTGTCCCTGAACCACTAAAATTCAAGCAGTCACTTGAAGGCTTTGCATCTACATTTAGGAAAATTCAAATGTATCTATGTGATACATTTAGATTAGGAAGAAAAATCTTTTCTGAATACAGTACATAGAGACTTATGTTTTTCTAATTTTTCAGCAAGGAAAGACGCTATTATTATTTTTCTAACCTCGAGGGCATAGCCAAAACGATGCTCTTTCATGTGCAGAGGGAAGAATGAAAACAGCACATGTTGCCTAAAATTCTTCAGCTATTTGCTTTTTCACTGTTGTATTCATCTACTTTGCTGTTGAAGATGCATGAACTTACAGACACTGGCCTTAACCTGAGTGTCATGTGAACTGTAGTATAAAGGTATAGACTGCAGACAGGTAAACAGGAAAGTTCACACCCAGACTCTTTAGCAAATGTGTGCAGGAAAATTTGTGCTCCCCAGACAACAGGCATTCCACTTCTTTACACATACCAGGTTATCAAATGCTTTTAGATGTCTCTTGTATCTGTAAATACAAAGACCATATACAAAGACAATATACAAAGACCATATACAAAGATTAGGGCAACTGATTGGAAACGAGGTACACATATTACACATATATAAGAACACATATAGGTGAACATTGAACAAGGATTAATGAACCACAAAAACCTTCCAATTGTTTAACAGCAACCTTTATAAGTGCAAAGTAAACTTTATCCTTAGCAAATATTCCTTCAAGAATATAATTGGAGAAATGTATTAAGAATAAAAAAAAATTTACTGCTTTGCAAATAAAAAAGCTTAAATATGCCAAACCCATCCTTTCTTGCACATTTTTGTCTTGCTCTACACAGCAATGTCATTACTTGCAAGGGCTCAGAGTGAGTAGAGATAAAGAAGGCAAATGGACAGTGACAGCCATGTAATCCAGTGTCTGATTGCTTTTCCACATGTCACTGGTGAAACACAACTCTCCCCTCAGCCTCTGTGAAGGTCTACGGTACTCAGACTTGTTCAGTCTAATGCTGTCCATGCAGACAAACAATGTCTTGAAGGAATCCTTTGCTGAGATTATGCTCTTTGGAAATGTTTTGACACCACTATTGTTCATCATTAAAAATTCATCTGCAAGCCTGAACTACAGATATGAGTTAGGAACAGCTCATATTGAAACAAATGTTAAATTTTCACTGTGAGTTGAAAACATTAGATATATTTTTGTCAACAGTTTTTCAAACGTATTTGCTCCAAATACTTGGTTACTTTTGATCACTCCTAGAAGCTGACCTTTATAAAATTGTAGCAAAAAATCTTCAAGAGAACTGCCACCTTTTCTGTTTGTTGTCTTTTAATTGAGCCTCATGTAATTTTCCCTTTTTTGACAAACTTTGTTTTAAATTCAAGTAATGTTAGCCTACTCTTTAAAAAAAAAAATCAGTACAGTCTTGGTGTTTGGGAACAAACTATTTGCTATTAGCCTTTATCATCACCTTTAAGAATTTAATGACTGTCCAGTCTCTTGCTCTTACAATTGCTCTTAAGACTGCAACTCTGCGTCTTCTCAAAGGCAAATAAAAGAGGTTAAACAAACTATATGTAAAGTGGTCCTGGTGCTTTTTGTATTGCCAACAGTAGACAATAGTAAGTTTTGGTGGTTTTTTTTTAAATATGCTGAGCAAGATAGAGCTGATTCTTCAAAGTATTAGACCATGGCTACCATCTTTGCGTCCTTTCAAATCCACTGACATTTACCAAGTGTGAAACTGGAGGATGGAAGTGAAAAGTTTGAATATTTCTAGGGATTAATATGTGTGCCTCATTTTGTAATTTAGTAAATTACACAAGCTACAGCAAAGATCAATCCTAATAAGATAAAAAAAGCAGAGTAGCTTTTTTATTCTTCATTTGAGGAAGATTATCCATTCCTTTTCCTTTTCTGCCCTTCAACAGATACCATGGTTTAGATAGTGAAATAATAAGAGCTGCAGAGGAAGCTGTGGCTCTTCATTAGAGTATAGGCTATCTAAAACATATGTTTAAACTTAGCATAAACCAGTTACTAATGGAGAGGGTATGCATTAAAAAAATACTCTTTTTTTTTCTCCTACTGCTAGAAAAAAGTGTCATGTTTGGCATTAGTTTTCCTTTGTTCTCTTTTTTCAATTTTTTTATTTCTCCTGCCATATAATACAGGTGCTGATCATTGCACCAAAAAAAAAAAAATTAAATGTGAAAACTGCTTTTGTTGCCACAAATGCATAAGTTTATGAATTGGTGATGGTTTTCTTGAAGAAAAAACATGGTTTTGTGAGTCATAGCAGAAAAAGGACAAATCAGTGCCTGGTAACAGGCTGAATGTCCAGCCTGCCTCTGGTTTGCCTCCATCTGCTGGCAGGATTTGAGCTGAACCCCTGTCCAGCTATTTGCTGGGATGAAGCCCTGGCAGAAGCCACCAGAGAAGAAGAGCCCTGCCCGAGGCAAGGGTGGCAGTGTGGCACCAGGGGCTGCTCTGGGCTCACACCTCTCCCCTCTCCTGTGTGAGGCACCAGCCCCAGCCCAGCCCCACCCACGCCTTCTGCGTGCCCGTGGTGGCCCTTGGCAAACACCCCCCTGTCCCCAGGCTGGGGCACGGCCTGGCAGGGCTGCCCTGAGCTGCTCCTGCGCCTCAGAGCCTCCAGACAAAGCCCAGAGGGAAGAAATGTGCACTGTGTCTTTTACAGCCAAAAATTCTCCCTTTTGTGTCCATCTTTTATCCCTGTTCTGCCCACAGCTACCCAAGTCTTGGAGCAGCAAGAGCCCTGAGCTCAAGAGGCTTCTTGGATTCAGGAAAATTCCTACCCTGATATTTTCTTTGATTTAGGTAATGACAGGTTCATTTCTTTGCACATGAAGTAGTGATTTTGAAGCACTTTCAAGAAGAAGTTTTTTCCTTACCTGGAAGAACTTCATCAATATTAGCATAAGTCATTTTTATAAATGTAAAATAAGCCACAGAATGTTGCTCTATCCTATTTAATTTTAAAAAAATTCTATGAACCAACCATCAGCTGTTATTATAAAGTGGTTTTTTGTGGTATGACCTTTACCTCCTAACCTGGTGACGATACAAAGAAGCTAAATTTTAGACCTGTATTTGTGTGCATATTGTTTTTCTTTTCTTGGTAATACAACACTCCAAACAGTAATAGGGTTTGTGATTACATTTTGAGACTCTCCATCTATTATACTGGCTTCCATTTCTATTAAAAATATATATTTTGAATGAGTTTTATAGCTTAGTAATGAAACAATCTCAAAACAGCTTTTTGTTTTTCTTTTTTTTTACAAAATGCCTTAACTTGAGAATTACACTTTTCCTAACTTTCATATTTAAACTAATATAATAATTAACAGATTTAGTGCAGAAAAAAATGCCATTTTCTAAGTGCTAGAAATTTAAAACAAGTCTAAACACAAATGACAGGTTCAATTCTCAAGTAAATAGGGCTATTGAAACATACAGATCTTATTTTTAGTGCTCCTCACATCTGACAGTGTTCAGTGTTGAGTGGTTAACACTTTACATCAATGTCCACGGTGCAAAAAATACAGAACAGTTTCATATTAGAAGTAATTCCACATATTCTTGTCACATAACTCTAGCACAAATATTTCCATTGAGTAAGTTTCCATAGTTTCCATTTCCGTAGTTTTCTAACATGAAACTTTTTCCTGTTTATACAGAAACAGTTCAGACTCTCAGACATCTTTTTAATAAAAAAAAACCCCTCTGAAATATTTGGTTTTCAGTAAGGTCAATTCTAAAGTTTGCACAACTGACTTGATTTTTACATTACGTAAATTGGTTGAATTCAAACAAAAAAATTAATAGTTTTTGAAAGGATATGGATGACTAGATAATTATGTCTGTCTGTGTGTCTGTGTGTGTGTGCATAGAAATATATGTAGATAAATAGATTTAAATATATAAAGAAATATATACCCACACAGGATCTGGTGATTAATCATTTGTCTCCTATTTCCAATTAATGTAAATATGCATTTTGAATTTGAATATGCATTTTATGCTTTGTGTTTTTCAAGGACTTATGGTTGAAATAGTTCAATTTAATTTACAATTAAGCCAAAACCTCAAAAACATGTAAGAGTAGAAATGTGATGAATAGTTGAGCAAAACTGCCTTTCAGGTGTTTACTGGAGAGAGAGCTCACAGGGAGGTAGAATGAGGTTTGATCTTGTTTTATGGTATGGTGAGTACAATATTCAGGAAAACAATAATTTGCATTTAGTTAGCATCTGAGGTAAATGTAGTCATTATTGTCTTTTTCTCAGATGAGCAAATGTAGAATTTAGCTCACTGCCCAGTCTTAGGGAAGAAATGTCAGGCACAGCTGACAGCAGCCACTGTCACCTGAGCTTGGGGGCAGGACCCGTCTGGCCCTGCTGCACCTCCCCTGACAGACAGAGGCTGTTCTGCACAGGCTCTCAGACCACAGCAGGAGAAGCTGGCTTTTTGTTTACCAGCCACACATTCTGTACAAAGAGGAGCCACACAAGGCTCTCAAGCAGATTCCATGTGAATTCCTTCTGTGTTTGAAGGCTTACAAATGTGCTCCACCCTCCACACCATATTTATCAGCTGTTATTCCTTCAGGATCAACCTGATCTCAGAGAAGAACCCAGCTTAAGATCCATTTTGCTGTGCCCAGCTTTTTCTTACCACTAACTGCTCTCCCTCTCCACAGCCGTTGACACATTATGATCTTCAATGCAGAGTGTCCAAGAGCCTCCATAAAATGCAGCAGGATCCTGGGCCCCTTGTTCTGGGCACAGAGCAGCTACAGGGAGCAGATGCCTAACTGTTATGTGCTGTCATTTTCACAGTTGTTGCACATAAGTGCATTGGTGGATCTAGCTGCTCATGATTAATTTAGCTTTACTCCACTGCTTATTTAATAAAGATTTTATTATGAACAGAAGAAATCAGATATAGAAATTAAGCTGCTTCCTACAACAATCTGTGTGTGCACAGAAAAAATTCTGGAGACAAAACTGGACAAAGGAAAAAAGTAGTGTCCTTACAGATAGCATATGTACACTGTACAGCCCATTTTTCCATTTCTCTTTGACCATTAAGACATTTCAATGAATTATACATAAAGCAGTGAAATCATTTTAGCATTTCCAGTGGAACAAGCCCTCCAGCAAAGAGCAGCAATGGAGCTTCTCTTGCTTCATAACCTTGCATACAAACAATCAAAACAGGAATGCTTAGTAATGTGGAATATACAGTGTAGCTCCATACGTGTTCAGTTCAGATTTTCAAAACAGAAAAGTGGATGTATGTTTGCAAATTAACTCTGTTCAACATGAAAATAAACTAATAGCACAGATGAACTTTCAATAATTAGTGCCAAATGAGGATACCTTTAATTTGTAAGTTTCCATTCATTTGCATAGATCAAGAACAAAGGAAGTTAATTGTTGATATAAAATAAGCAGAAGCTCCCAACAGCTTTTCTCTTTGAGCTCATTAAGCCCTGAGCAGACTGCACATCCATTTAGCAGCACTGTGGGCAGGCACAGTGGGCATTTTGTGTGGCACAGGGACCCTCAGGTGCAGGTGTTGCCCTGTGCCCATCCCTGCCCTGTGCTGCCAGAGGCACCCCTCAGGAAGGCACAAAGGAGCAGGGTGGTGGGACAGGAGTCTATTTCTCTCCTGTGCTTGCTCAGGAAAGCATTTCTCCTCCAAATGGCACTTAAGCATGTGTTTAAGTTCTAGTGGGACATAATAAGGAGCAGGAAATCTGTGCTTGAGTGTTTTCCTGAATAGAGTCCAAAATTGAGTAGGTCATGGGTGAAACTTTGCCCTGCTATGCTGTTCTGCCTGCATCACTATCTCTGCTGACTCCCCAAGGCTGGGAAGTGTCCTTCTATGTCTCCAATAAAATGCTATCATTTCCAGGTTTCCTCTGACACCTGAAGGAAGACTAAATTTCATCCAGAAAAGAGGCTGAGGGAAGTTTCAACAACAGTAAATAAATTACAGTGTTAAATAAGGTTAATCCTTTTTCATCATTTTAGTGGTGTCCACTTGCCTAAGTGGCTATAACTTCAGTACAAAGAATGATGGAGGCAAGCGTTCACTTGCATGTTATATTTCAAAAATGAATAAATGGGGTAGGAATTCCATCTTATTTAGATAGCTTTTAGTTACAATATCGTAGCACTGAATGGGATTATCTTGGGCATAGTATTTTGCTAGCAACAATCTCTTTAAGTCCAAGAGAAACTTATTTCCATTTGTAAAAATTCTTTGGGTTATTTGGGTTATTAATAGACAAGCCATTTTGAAAGACTTGATTTACAAAATCTCTTACCGTGTCTACATGCAATTCACATAATGCACTGCGTGGCACGAGACTTCTGTGACATGGATCAGTTAGGGAGCAGCAGGTCACTGCAGAAAACATTGTTCCAGAGTCACAGGCCTGGCTCTTTAAAACCTTCCACTGATTTTTCAAATGAGGAATAAAAGCAAGGAATTTAAAGGGAGGAGATCTTTGAAAAATAGCAGTGGACTTCTACACACATGCCACTGTATGATAAATTGTTTTAATTAAAGGGGTCATAATTACAGACTTGTTTGCTCATGCTGTTTTTGGAGAAAGGAATAATGAAGTACGATTTTATCTTCTGATCACCCATCTCTCAGATAATCTTAAACCCTTTCAGAGTATTTTTGCCTGCAGTTGTCATTAAGTAAGCAGTATTGAAACATGGCTATTTATCACAGCATGTATACTTCCATTTACTGCAATATTTGTAGTATTTCTCTTTCTCAAAAAGGAAACAATAAACACTGACATATGTTTACCTACTATCAATGACCTAATGTCCAGTTTTCAGTGTCCTCTGTCTGTTGACTGTGCTCTGCAATGTTTCATCACCACAATTTTTGCTGCAGTTAACATACAACACAAAAGTTCAAAATGTAGTGGTGTGTTAGATCACTGTACTATAACTACCATTTGTCTTACATTGTAAGCAAGGGAGAAAATAGAAAGGATTAAACAACTATTTTCTTCAAAGATCCTGCAATGTTTTCTGTAAAAACTGGCAACATTACCCATGCCTATAACGATCAAATGCTATACTTATTTGATCAAAATAATTATAGGAAAACATGACATTTAAAGTTGAAATTGTTTCAAGAGCCACTTTCAAAAAGTATTGCATTAAAGACAAATCAATACTCTTTCTACTGTCTTCAGGCAAGATCTTCAAAACCTGAGATAATTGAGTATTTGAAGAACCACAAATCACATATTGATCTGAAGAATTTAGATACAGCACTGAAGAGAATGTGTTCCTATAACAAACTGCCGTGTGTTGACACTACTGCTGCCTATTTTTATTTTTCTCAGCAATTTTAAGGCTCATCTAGTAGCTACCAAATTGTGCAGCCAGTGGCATTGATAATACTGTGAAAGTCAGAACATTCATAAACTTATTTTCCATATAGTGATGTTGATGTACAAACACAGTAAAAATGAATACTGGCTAATGTGTTATCTACTGAATTAAGGCATAGCAGAACAAGACATACCATGTGGCAGCTTTCCTTAGAAGTGTCTAAAGGTGAGAGAAGGAAAACAAAAACAAAAAGAGAATTGCATTGCAGGAACGGCCTCACTATTGGCTTTCTATGGCACAGTAGTTTTTCTTTTTTAATATATGAATGTACTTCTATACACACATAGCTGAAATCCTATTACTTCAACTTCACTTATCATTTTACTGCTGCTTTTCATTTTTGTCAAAGCATAAATAATTTTCAAATTATTCATTATGTTTACTGAACATATATTCAGTGGTTGAAGAGGACTTAACAGATTATTTTATATTTTAGGTAAATAATGTAATCTATAAAATGGATTTTTAAAACTCATTCGAAAAAAAAACCAAACTAAAACAACATATTCTCTGCATAAAGGCAAGAAGACAAACAAAAAAATACCAAAACATTAACAGGGCATTAGGGATTTGCAAGAAAACTTTGAAGAAATGCCAACCAGAAACAGAAAATGTGATGACAAACCCCAAATGAAGTCTGGTTAGCTGTCCAGGTTTCTCAGTGTCCTGAAGTCCCTTGAGTTTTCTGGACCTCCCTGGGGTTTCTATTTTCTGTTTCACATTCATACTTGGAAAAGTGCAAATATGCCTCATTTTTCTGTGGTTCACAAGAAGCCATCAAGGCTGAGCTGCAAAAGGTCTTCTCCAAGAACTGCCTTTCCTAGAGGTCAATCTCCATGTGATCAGAACTCTAAGGCTGCAGTAGAGCAGCAGCTCTGTTACCTCTCCATTTCCACAAAGCATTTCCCAACAGGAAGAGGGTATTTGGTGTAAATAAGGTGGTGATTTGGGGGATAAAGTTATTTTCATTATAAAATAACCCTTATTGCAGAAGAGTCACAGATGTCCTGAATTTTACCTACATTTGTAGTTTATCTCTAAATTTTCCTCTGTGAGCCAAAAAGTCCATGAGAAAAAAAGTTCAAGTCTAGAATGTGATACATCTGATTTCCATTGTTGATGTCATGGTGTGTTAAGTTGCCCACATTGCTGTACACCATGTAGAATTCCACTAGCTCTTAATATTTTATAATATTTGTTTTCAAAGGCAGATTTTGATGTGTTTTATGTAGCATATGACTCTCTTGATTACAAAATCAGATTGATAATATCATAAATAAAAGCCTGGTGACCACTTCAATACTTCAGTTTAAGATTGAAAATGTTTTAAAAAACAAATTCCAAATAAACAATCCAAATATATACCTTGGTCTTTTATTGCCACGTATGGTGAAAAAATTATATTATAAAGGAAGTGCTTCCAAGACAAAGTGGATGCAGTGCTGCAGATACTTAAAACTGCATTGTTTTAAGTGTGCTGCCAGAATTTTTCATAATAATTCATAATTTAAATTCCTATTTAAAAGGCAAACAAGTTTTGTCTCAGTGTCATTAAATGCTCATTCCACCAAAAATGCCAATTTCATCCAATTTTTATAAAATATTTCCCTTACATGAAAAATTGGCTAATCAGAACTCAAAGTTATTCATGGTTAAAGTCAAGTCTTGAGGAACTGTCCCTTATTGTAATCTTTTGCCTCAAATGTATTGTCCAGTCCCATCAGACTGATCTTATTGAAGAAAGACTGGCTAATTGAAAGAGATCACATGAAGGCCATGGAGACGTCGTTAGACAATATGATAATATTCTAGCAGGTTGTCTCTTGGAAATACTTAGCTCATTAATTTTAAGGGCAAAGTCTGATACAACACCAGAAACTTTTACAGGAGAATTCAAATAAGTTTGTGATTGAACTACCGTGGCATAAGTACTCAGGAGGATCAAACTAGCTTATATTAGGTGCATTTTTATCTTGGGTGCAGAGAAAAAACAGAGTATTGTGGAAATTCTGTGAATTCATGGTAGAATAAACAAAATTTCTGAAATTTAACTGATATTCTGAATGCCTGTAAGGAACACCCTATACTTAGTATAACAGTCAGATTTATCATTAATTTCTTATGTGTTGGGGCTTGGATAAGCAAACATGAATTTTAGCAAAAGTGTAACAAAAGTTGTTAAAACGAACTTTGTTTGCAATTCAGTCACTCAGAATTGTTCTCTCTCCTTAAACAATTAATGTTTTTATGACGTGGTACTAGTTTGCAATAACTTTTTTAGAAACTTAGAGAATGCAAATAGAGCTTTTTCATAGTAAATTGGAAAGAGTGTGCTTAAATCATGATGGGTGGGAAGAAGGGAAATGCAAACTTTCTTTTATCTGTAAAAATACTATTTTTTGATTATAGAAGTCATGGGATTCAATCAACAGGGTGAGGCCTAGGACTTGGATTCTGTTACAGACAGGATAAAATTCCCACATCTCAGGTGTATTCCGGCTTCTTTTGGACAGAACCTTCATTCAGCTTCCCCAGATGCAGGGTTGCAAAAGGTTTTAATCTTGTGAGGTTGTGGGCAGTTCTGTATTTTAAGGTCTGGACTTTGAGGCTATTTTAAGGTTCTCTGGCTCTTCTTAGAACCACTGTCAGAAGATTTTTCATCTCCCAAAAAGTTTTCTTTGGTCATCATTCAGAGTTTATTAATGTTAGATTTATGCACACCAAAATCTCCTAGAACTACATATTGCTGAGCAAAGGAAGGCTTTTGTCTCCAACCAGAATGGGTACGGTGGTTTTGGCCACTGGAGACAGAACTGACACAACCCAGCTGCACTGAGTCCCTCATGCAAGCTAGGATCACCAGGATCCTCAAATACGGGACTTCGAGAATATTTTCCTATGGCATGTCAGTTTTTTTGGGTTTTTTGTAACCAGCATTGCTACCAGGGTATTTACAATTTCTCCCCATCCTTTCCAGCGCCGCAATTTTTGAATATATTTTCTGTGTAAGACTGAGCAGCAGTGTGAACCTGCACCTGGCAATCCTGCAGTGCAGATACACACAGGATCCTGAACCAGGGTAATTTATTCCTGCCCTCCACGGACACATTAAGCAAGGAAGCTGTCTGATGATTTGGGAACAGTTGTAGCAACTGGATGTATCATGCAGTTCAAAAGAAACGAAATGCCAACATAATGGATAATTGTAACAATGTCTAACCATCAGGGGAGATACATTCTGACAGGAGGCAGATGATATTTGGAATTATATTGTTCCATAAGAAGACAGAGATTCCTATTTTTAAAGAGAACAGCAAATAAGAATGTATAGGAAATATGTGATTTCACTATAGCATGATTCAAAATGGTCTGAAAGAAGAATGAAAACCATAAATTCTACAGCAGAGGGAATTTATGTAATTTTTGGCAAAAAAGACCACGACTGTACCATTATGTTTGAATATGAAAATAAGTAAGAATGTTTTTAAAAGTTAAATGTTTGGGGCTTTTTTAAATTTAAAATCTATGTTTTCATCAACCTACAGAAATATTTTTGGATTCTGCTTAAATTAATCTAGGCTTTTAAAATTTCCATTTCTGCCTGACCTAAACTTGATTTTCCCATTATTTTTTTTCTACTTTTCTACTTGTTTGGAGGGAGCGGGGGGTTGGGGGGGGTGGTGGTGGTTTGGTTTTGTGTTTGGGTTTGGTTTTGTTTAGACATTGGTATTTGCAGAGTTGTAGGTTTTTTGTTTGGTTTTTTTTGCTGTCATAACCAAGTTTAAACAAGTATAGCTCTATAGGTAGTAAAACTTAGAAAATAAGAAAAAGTAAAAAATAATTGAAGAACAGTCTTCATCTCTCTTCAAAGAGCATTGCTGTGCCACTCTACCTCTGGTATATTTTGATGTTATAATTGTAACAGTCATTCCAAAAAGAATAATTTCAGTTTTAAGGTGCTCTTTCGTCCCAGTGTCGTGTAGTTGATACTGGGTCTGTTGCTACTATAAAGGAGAGAAAACTCTCATTCTGTCAATGTGTGAGCCTGTGCAGCTCTGCTTTTGCGCAGCTTCTCCAATGGTACTGATATCAGTTCAACATCACAGACAAAATTTTCATGCCACAAACTGGTCTGAACCAATTTATTATATTTTCTATTCTTCCATTGCACTTTTCTTATCACATTATTTCATTATGTACATCAGTATTTAATTATTTATCTTCAAAAAAATAGTTTAAGAAATTGAAAATAATGCTTTAATTCTTACTCTTCATTATCTGCAATATTTTGCCTGACACTATGGGTTATAGTAGAATAAATTACTCTAAAAAGATATTATTTTATACAAGATAAAAAAGCATCTGAGCATTTCTGATTTTAAAGCTTTCCAAATTTCTCAATATTTTCAATATATATTTTTTGCAATTGGTAAGCAGCAGCTGTTTTTGACTGAATCTCTGTTAGAAGCCGGTATCACCAAGCAATAATCCTGCACACGGTGCAAGAGTAGATGGAGTTTTCTTCCTTCTTGCACAAAAAACAGCCATAAAATTTCAGTCTAAAATTTAATTTATTTTAGACTAAGAATGATAACAATAAGAAAAGAAAGGTTCAATCGATGAATAGGGTATCATTAATAGAGAGAAGACAATAGAGAGAAGTATCCTTTGCCAATACTAGAACTCTTTTTTTCTGCCAAGCTGTACATAATTTTTTACTGAAACCTATGTTACACTTAACAACGTGAGTGTAGAGAGTTAATGAAAATGATGCAGCTTCACAATGCAAATATGACCAAAACTTAACATCTATTGGTTTGGACCATCAATATCTGAGATATAAATCAAAAATAAAATCTCCTCTAAATGTCTTTTCACCTAGAATACCTAGGATTAAGTGTTTATGCTGCTTTAAGGTAACTGATAGATCTTCATCTGATGTATATTGATGTCATTCAGCAAATGATTTCCAATTGCAAAGGAAACAGTGGATTGTTGATGTTGCTATTTAAAAACTACAAAAATATAATATTAAGGACAAAGTAATAAATCCTATGGAATTCTCCTTAAGCTCCTTCTGGATTTTGTAAGTCCTGAAAGTTAAATATTGGCTTTCCGGGCAGGTTTTCCAAGTTCTCATTACTTTAATTCTTATTTGCTTTAATATTTTAGTTTGTGGTTTACTGTACTTATTACTGCCAACTCCTTATAACTATTTTCCAAAATGATTTCCTATGAAGATATGAAAGGTTTCAATTCTAGAATTTCTAGAGAAAAAATAACAAGGTTGATAAACACAGTTATCCATACAAATCATCAAAATGATTCTGAGTAAGCATATAGAATGATAAATCTCAGAAAATATATCAATAGATACAGAACAACATGATTGAATTTTAAAATATTCTTCATGATCTTGTCTGCAACTGCAATGTCTCCAGCTCTGACTGTATATCAGAAAATTGCAGCAAGGCTATCCTTGCTAAAATCACTTTTAAAAAAGATGCTATGGGTTAAGTTCAAAATTTCTTACAGCTCCTGCGTGTTTGCAGAAGTCGGGATACTTTTGCTCTAAACTAGAAAAAAAAAAATTGCACAATACAGGGATCAATTAGGCTTTCTGGTTTTCTGTGGGGTATCTGGAAAAAAAGAAATTCATTTAGCAGAAATGGAAGGGGGAGCTTAGAAGTGGGTATTTTGAAAACTTTTTTCTGGAATGAATATAAATATGCTCCTATCCCAAATCTTTTCCTAAAGCTGGCTGGTTCCAACAACATAAATGTTAATGCAGAGATGATTTTTATTCCTGTTTCCATCTTTTAAGAGTTCCTGTAAAACATTTCCAGGCATTCCTGTATTTTTGTGCCAGTGTTCTGATGTTAACTTAGTCAGATATCTACCATGTTTAGGTCTTGGTTTTCTTCTTCTCTGACTCAATGCATGTTCTGCTCTATTTGAAATCACTTTCAGTCTAGAAAGGATCTATGTAAACCAGAACAGAATCAGAACAAAGTGCTAAATTCCCTTTCCCAGCTGATCACTGGCCCTGACAGATAGATGCCTGACAGAATTTGACTTCATGTACATTAGTTTTTTACACAAAGCAAGATCAGAATTGATTTTATAAGAATTCTTAAGTGATCCAGAAAAAGGTTTAAATATCAGTATTCTGAACAAATTAGCATGAGCACAGAAAAAAAAAAAATCTTCAAATAGTGTTTTTGCAATGAAACTTGAAAAAAATGTAATGTCTTGTGAGGAAGGCAGTTTATACAGGAAATTCTTTTTTCATGATCTTAGTTTATAATCAAATAAAAAATGAGTTAGAAGAATATACCTCATAAAATTCCTGCAGTGAACAAAATCCTCTATTGTTCTTTAGGAAGGGGTAAAGACACACACCTCCAGTATTTTTACAGCTTTTTTTTCCTCACAGATCTCTTTGAGGGTCAAACCTAATACTTTCACACAGCACAGGAAAGTGCTAGTCAGCATACTCTGTATTGTAAATAACTTAAAACGAGAAGTGAACCAAATGGGATTATTTTTCACTAACTTCTATAAGCATTCAATTGGTCGTGAATGCTAGAAATCAGAGAGACCAAATGTATGTTTTCTGGTTCAGTGACTTCACTTTACAGAATTACTTTCCTATCAAAAGGGGAAATGGTCAAGTTGACTCAGAAAATACTGTGGGAAATAAAAAGAAGCAATTCTTTTGTCAGCTGGACTACTGAACAGCAGTAAAGACAGTCACTTATCTTATGTTTGTGTGCTAATCTTCATGAGACTGACCTTGAGATGAGCTCAGCTGGTTAGACTGAACCCACACCAGGGCTGTGTTCCATCTTGTATGGGCATTTCACTCAAGAGCTGGACTTGATGATCTTTGTGGGGTTCTTCCAACTCAGAACATTTGGTGGTTTTGTGATCAACTCAGAAACAGTAGTGACTTCTCCACTGTGAGATTTTTAATTGTTTATGAGTGGTGACATGAGGCTAGACTTAGACTTTCATCCCAGTCAAAAAGCAGAGGGACTTGGACCCGCTGTAGAGGCAGTCTCAAGACGAGTTTTGAAAATTAATCGTGTGAATCCACATCTGTTATCAGAAACGGTGGTTTGCAGCTGGGTTATACTGCCAATAAATTACTTTTTCTCTACCTTTTCCTTCTCTCAGTTGGATGATATGGCCAGTGAGCTATAAGAGTGGAACCACACCTCTCTCTGCTCACTTTTATCTTCCCTCCTCTCCCAAGCCATACTTAATGACTGTACTCCAAGAAGTTGTCACAGGAGTAGAAAGGAAATTCTTCCATTTTATGATCCCCTTTAAAAAGATGCTTAATTAAATTCACAGCCCAGCCTCTGTGAGGCCTCTTTCAGTTCTAATATTGGCAAGAACATGAAATAATATCTTTGTTCCACACGTTTTAACCTTTTATTCCTTCCTGGTGCCAAAATGCAAAGTTTAAAATGGTGTGCAGTGGCATGCAGCTGTGAAAACAGAATGATTTCTGGACATGATTACATTGAAAACCAAATTTGTTATCTACTCTCAAAGGTGAATATTCAGTGCATTTTTTTTCCCTTATCCACTTAACCTCTGAAATGTAATACATTTGCAGAAAAAAATTCCAATCATTTAGCATCTACTGCCTCTATTCCTTTGTGTGCTTTTCCACATCCCCAGTGATCAATGCTAAGCATTTTATCAGATTCAAGACTCTAATAAACAGTGGAAATAGAGTGGGTTCATCTTATCTTATCCTAGTCTCATTTACACTGAGTAGGATAAGTTATGCTGTGCCTAATGCAATGAAACTATCCTCATCAAAATATTTAGACTTTAACTTTTGATTCATTACAAGGGTATTCTGTGCAGTTCCGAGACAA
>VYZP01015960.1:0-15282 GCA_013400635.1 Hypocryptadius cinnamomeus | reverse complement strand
TGCTTTTTCTCTTTCTATATGATTTGAATGATCTCAAAGGCAAAAGCCACCACCCTCCTATAAAAGTTATGTATTTTTTTTCTTTTCTGAGCTTCACCCAAGTCCAGTCCTCACTTATTCTGCTTCTTTACATCTGCTGCTACTTTAAGTATCTTTATTATTTAGAGGTATACAAATTGATTTACAATATTCATCTACAGTGAAACAAGAACTAAATAGCCTTCCTGAATGTGTCTGACCTCGCAGTGATGCACACTGAAATCTTTCACTCTTTCTACCTCAGCTCTGCTCTAACTCATCCCTACCAGACCCAGCAGCCAGAGCACACACCAACTGACACCTTTTTCCTTGAGTTCCAGCAGCTAGTTTTCCAGGATGCCTGAAGACAACATAAATCATATTACCAGCAAACAAAGGAATAAGCAAGAAAATTTCAGGCAGGAATATTCTGCCTCTTCCATACAAAGTAACTTTCTTCTCTGCTGAGATCAGTCAAACCATAACATGACTGCGCCAGGGAAAAAACTACCCTCAACTCACTTTGAAGAAATGTCTTGCAGGCATTACAGTATAGTCTGTCCTTAAATAGCCTCAGCAGCAAGAAGAAAAATGGTTCACATTGGTAAGATGTGCAAAGAAGGTTAATTAACCTTCTTTGAATTAAAGTTCATATACTGCTTTGAAGGTGGAAAGACCTTCAAAGGAAGTGTTAAGAACAGATAGCCAGAATCCATCTTTTCCAACCTCATAAAAAGCAGATCAATCCTGCATAGAATGCGTACAACAGAGAAATTGTCCGATTGTAGGATTATTCATCCAAGTTTTACTTAGAGCCTAAGGGGTTGCTTAGAAACTCATGTTTCCCAGCTGTATCTCAGTCAGAACTGTGATTTCACTACCTATTTTTGACAGGTAACCCAAATGGAGTCAATATGGAGTCAATATGGCTGGAACATCACAACATTTTCTTTAGCATTCAGGGCTCATAGTTTTAAAAAGCAGATTTATGACAGCTCCCTCAAAAAGTAATTCTTTCTTTGTCTGTCCAAATACGTAACAGCCCAGCTAAAAATGCTGTTTCTCTTGTACAGTATGCCCATTAAATAATTCATATCACTGACTAACACTGGTGACAAGTGGTATGTAGTAGCAAAATAACAAGTGAATCTGAGTACATGGCAGCACATTTCTAAATATTAATTAGAAAGGAAAGAATGAGCATATTTAAAAATCAAACTGAAATGTACCTCTTGCTGTATTTTGTCCTTAGACAGAACATTATCATCCTTACATCCAGACTGCATGAACTGCAATAACTTAGCCAAACGTCAGGAAGAATAATGGGAGGAATTACTTTCCTCCCCAGTGGTGAACAGTTACATCTCTCAGGCAAAGAAGTACAGTTTGCTTCGGTAAACAATGCTCTAGTTCCACTGAGGAAAAGAGGTATTAGTCGGACCCTGGGAGGAAAAGTGAGTCTTAGGCAGGATGACAGCAAAACCAGAACCAAACCACCAGCAGACTATCAAAGGTAGACATTGATTTGTATCAGCTGAGAGGAATGTGATCTCCCCTGAACCCTTGTTCTCAAAATAAGGTAGTTTTATTATTTAGATGAGTGGATGGTGTTAAGCATGACAAATACACAGCATGTTGTACGAGCACAGAGAGCTCAGGAATCTAAAAAACTTGTTTTCTTTCGGGCCGCTCATGGAAAGAAACTGAACAGGGAGGTAAGGTCTCAGACCAGAGTGAGAGTTTCTTTGGAAGTACTTGGATCAATACCTCAGCTTGCCCTTCTAACTGAAGCACCACACTGTGGAAGCTGCATATCTAAACAGTTACGCACATACACATACTTATTTTTTAAACATAAAGCAAAGGTTTCAAAACATATCACCAACAGAGGAAGTAGCATGAAGCTCCTTGCAGGGGTCAACTGATTAGAAGAATCCCACAGTGCTGTAACAGCAAATTTCTCTCTGAATCACCAACAAACTCTAGTGCATGTGGCTCTTGTAGAATTTTGGTTTTCACCCTTGTCCCATATGACTCAAAGCTACAAAGGCCAGAGATACATTTGGCCATCCAAAAAACCTCTCCACACCACGCATTTGAGTAGGCAAAACTGACAACTCGGGAAAACAATTATTAACTGTAGGAATATAATTATGGGTTACAAAACTGTCCTTTCCATCCTCAAAAAGCTTAGTGCAGTTCTGGAAGCAAACCAGCACAGGAAGGAGGTAATTTCCTAATCAAACTTCTAAGGTTATCTTATCAAACCTACTCAATGTCCTCTAGTTGGAAAACTGGCTCCAGTGTCTCCTTGGAAAAGAGTGACTGAAATATAGCCCTTCAGCAGGACTGAAATTACCTACTTTCAGCTAATAAGTACTCATGTGAAAACATGGATATTTCACCACAAGGATCCCAAAGAGAACCCCAGACAGACATTCTGCTGTTTCCATGAACGAACATTTTGGCATTCATCCTGAGGACAAGAGCTCGTATTTTCATCAGTGAAACACAGTCAATTCACTGCAGCCAAGTAAGTGTAAACAAATCCGTTTTAAAAAATTAAGGCAACATTAGGAAATGTTCCTTTTCTTTTTTTCTTTTTCTTTTTTTTTTTTTTTTTTAAAAAGTAAACCTCTGAAAATGCCTTTTTAAAGCTGCAGAAAGTGTGACTTTGTCTGACTTTTTTGTTGGGTCAGCCAAACTTGAAGAAAAACATGAAATCTCTCTGTAACCAAGGATAGACCACTACTTTAATAGGCACTGCTCCCAAAGGAAGAGAAAATCCAATTACTAAAATGGTAGCATAATCTTTTCATTATTATTTCAGGAGCTCAGAGTTAATTGGACAGGTTTAGCCCCCTGTGAATGAATGTGTGTCCTCATTTCACAATAAATAGTCTGTAATTACTTCCATTTCTCTGAAACCAGGAGATAGCTCTCATTAACAATACCCTGGAAGAAGCCTTTTGTGGGTTTGAGTAATATTACAAACCCCATCATTATCATATCTGGGCACCCTACAGAAGCTCTTACACACAGAGAAATGTTCTTATTTCATCTTTCATGTCACTGCACAAAGGCCCCACATGCCTATGGGGAAGCTGCTCAAGTGCTTTTGCCTCAGCCTCCGCTGCAGCCCAGCAGCTGTCACCTCCTCATGTCCCAGTGGGCTCCTTGGACCAGGTACTCCTTGCCAAGCTGCAAGGTTCAGCACACATTCCCAAAGCACAGGACAAAAACAGAGTGGTAGCATCCAGGTGAGAAACTTTGGCCTGATCTACCTGACAGGTCACAACTTCCATCTTCCTCTTTCCACCTTAAACAAATGCCCATCCAGGACCCTTGTGCTCCCTTCTGTGGGAGCATCTGCATTTTCTAGGATATTATTAAGGACACCTGGTGCCAGAGAGAAATGCCACAAGGCAGGCTGTGCCATTCTGAACTCATCACCCACCAGAGAACACACCAGTCAGGTGTGCTGCACCACCTCCCATGTTTTAAGAAATAAAATTTGCTCTTCAACACAGAAGCCCAGGAGTGTGCATCTGCCCCTCTCCTCTGGACTTATCACTGACCCCTGAAATTGCTTCCTTGCATATGAACACACACACACACAACAGTTGTCTTGTGTGTTTGTGAAGCCAAAAGGTGTTGCAACACATCATCCAAGTCCCACGCTAGAAAGACTTTCTTCAGAATTTCAAGTTATTTCCCTCCCTCCAAATCTCTCTGTTAAAGAGAACAGAAATAGATGAACAACATGACAGTAATGTTACATACAAAGGTAAAGATCACTTGCAGATTTAGCACAGTTCTTCTTATTCTCTCCAGCATCATGCTGGCTCTCCTGTTAATTGCAATGATGTGGCAGAGCTCAGGCTGAGTTCTACGCTGTTGGGCTGCTTTGGCTGAACTGGTATTCTCACACTGATTGCACTTTCCCTCATAATCTCCAAATCCATTTCAGCTGCTCCTTTTCAGGAGGCAGCACCATACACATAGTTTCTGGCTGCATAACTAGCCTTCAGCTGCATTGAGATGCATCCTATTTAACCAGCTACAATACTGCAGGTCTTCCCTCTTTTTCACATTATACCCCAATCTTCACCTAAATTACAACTGTGACCAACAGAGATTTGATTCTAGAAAAAAACCTTGTGCATTGTTGTCCCTTAAGTACAAACATCACCCTCCAAGCACAAAAACAAATGCTTGGAAAGGAGTGGAACAGAATTCAATTAAGAAAATGTCCCAGAATTTCCTGCAACTGTTGTTGGTTTCCTTTATTCATTACATTTAGCTTTCTATAGCATATTTAATGACCATCTAGGGTGGAAAGTGAGACCCTGGTCTTACTCTAAGACTAAGAAAATCTCATTCCCTTCTCATTTTTCACTCTCCCACCACAAAGAAAATCCTCTAATTTAATAAGAAGCTTGAGGACAAGTACTTGGACACATCAGCCAGTATCATTTTTAGACCTGAGACAGGTGTGGAGCTCAAGCTTCCGAGTCTGAGCAAAAACTTAAACCTGAGCCCTGAAGACAAGCCTGGAAATAAACTCCTCACTGTTCCCTCATAATCCCACTCTTTTTTTCCCCCCTTTTTCCTTTATTTGTTGTTGTTCATAAGAGGAAAGTTTTACGTATCTGATTCTACCTGTGAAGTTGAATCTTAAGGTATAGCTTTCTGGAGTTCAGAAATTCAAAGCTTGGGTTTTAAAATCATTCTAGCTTACTAGACTGGTTTACATTCTTGTTCTGCACATTTAAGTTACACATGAAACTTTCTCTGACCCAAAAATCAAGTCTGTTTTCATCCCTGAGAGTTTTACAAATGTCTTGCTTTGCCTAAGTTACAAACACCGTGGGAACATGGAAATAGCTTGATTTGAATATAAACATTACAGCTGATGTGTCCCCTCTCCAAACTACATGCAGAGTCTCCCAAAGCAAAGCTGCTTTCAGCATTATACAATTACTGGGTACAGACATAAACAGGCTGAGAAAAGATCTGAAACAGAACAGAAACAACCCTTTGCTAATTGAGAGCTGTAAAAGATGGTAAATATATTAATACTTCCTCATGTAAAGTAATCATCTCATACCAGTGAGATAATCTTCTGGTGTTAGACTGAACTGTACTCACTCACTCCATCAGTAAGAATTAACAGATGGAGCAACTCTGAGATTTACATAACAGTAATTAAACAAATCCTCACTATGGCCACATGATTTCATGCTCAAGCCAGGGCAGTCTACAAAAAAAAGCTTTACTGTCATGTTGGAAAATTCCAGAACACATAGCCTGAAGAGCTGTGCAAGAGCCATCAGCCTCACAGCTTGGATCAGCCTGCCTCATCCTCTTCAATGTCCATTTAGAGTGAGAGCAGAAAACTCAGAAACAAAGCAGCTGTAATAGACATCTTCATTATCTGCAGGAGGAAGTCCTTGGACTGCTTCATTTGTAAGATGAGACAGTTATCCATACATGCTGCTACACTGGAAGTCAGTCTGAATAAAAAACATGGGAAAGCTCATAGCTCTTGGTATATAGGAAAATGCTGTGTGCCCACAGAGAGCTCCTGGTACAAGCAGGTGACCTGTCCCATGGCACCTACTTCACTGCCACAAGCACCAGCAGCTCCCTTTGGGCTAGGACCTGAGGCTGGAGGTAGGCATGGGAAATGCAAGAATTACCATTACTACTGGCAGGAACTGCCCCCACTGGGTAATACCCTCACATCTGTATATGTGCAAATGTCTAGTAATCTAAAAGGGCAAGAAATAGCAGAATAAGCAAGGCACTTGAACGGCACATTAACTGTAGAAGGAAGGAGTCCACCCATTAGAGATGGAAAATGCAGAAAGGGACAATATGTTGTATTTTCATATGGTCTCTCCCTCCTGCCCAAAAGTCAGCAGCATCATTTGCACCAGCAGACTTCCCTTACCTCTCTGAGGTGCTGGACACAGGGATGATGGGATGGGGCTTCCAAGAAGTTCACCTCTGAGAAATCTTCACAGTCATGCAGGGCACAGGGCCACCATCTCTGTACCCCACACCTGGGGGTCCTGCAGCGCTCTGTCCCCACCCCACCCACAACTCCACCTCTGATGTCTTGGGCCAGAATCACGTAGATGACACACAGACCTTCGTCTCCTGCATGTGAAATACATCTAGAAATCGCCCATCACATTTGATGCAAAGATAAAATCAACCCCTGAAAGCAAATTCATCTCATTAAACCTGAACCTAGATCAGATCCAGATGGGGGAAGGTATCCATCCATTTCTACTAATTGTGCAATATCCTATTTGCTGTTGCCGAAAATGTTTGCCCCCCACATGCCCCCGTCACCCCCCAGCTAATGAACTGTTCTACAAAACAGCTTTTGGCTTCTTGTGCTCTTCCAAACAGGATGCGTAAACAGAAAAGAAATTGGCAGAATGAAACACGCACTGATACCGCTGTTTATTCCCCTCCCAGCTGAGTGACTGGGGATTAAAAACACCAAAGCAGGTGTTCTGCTGCCACCACATGGTCATGAATAGACCTAGGCATTTTAACGTAAATAAAATGTTCATGCTTCTTCAGAACGCATCAATTCAATAAGCCTATCATTTTCACACATTTCCTTAACATGCCTTCAGCTGGGGTTCTTGTACCAAATCCACCAAATGCCCACAGTTCCATCATGGCTGCTAGGTCTGCCCTGCAGCCAGGTGGCATCCAGAGATGTGGAGGTGTATCTAAGTCTCTCCTTTTGTTGAAAGCAAACAAGTTTGGGAGATACCTGATTTAAAAAATCCCTGAAAACAAACAAGGAAGAGTTGGAAGGGGTTTTATATTTTGGTGACAAACATTTCCAACTGTTTGTTCTCTCAGGAGTAAATTCTGGGTTCCATTAATGAAGAGTGACACTGTTTGTGATGCAGCCAATATTTTTGTGCAGGGATGTAAAAACCACTATCACTGAGGTCTTGAAGTGACAAAAGGCTTTAATTTCAAAATAGTCAGAGAACAGGTATTAGGATAATTCAGCTCCCTACCATAAAGAAGGGTATAATTAAAACATTTATTGTCTCTGTGAATATCAAGAGAATGTCATGACCCCACAGTTTAAAACCACTTAGCAGGTTGAAGATAGTTCCTCAGGCTTTCAGTGTAGTGTAGTATCAATCCTTGTCTGATATCAGTGAATGATGCAATATGGGTGGATGTATGGGCCACACTGTTTAGAGTGAAAATGAGCTGATTCCCCTTTACAATATCAGTCTCACCATGTAGTACTTGCTACTTTGTCCCTCAAGGTAATTCACAAACCAGAGCTACTTTCATATATTACTCTTTCTCCAATCTGCCTGAAAGGGACTGATTTTTGAGGCAGGAATATCAAAAATATTTAGGATCTGTAAGACAGGCAAGTCATCTGGCTTGGGATGGGTTGACTTGGAGTCCACACTGACCTCCTCATCCAACATGAAAAACTGACTTTAACATTAGCATTTGGGATGATCATTTTCAGCTGTCATTGATATTACTTGACCAAAGTTGGAGAAAGGAATGGCCACAATAGCAGCCTGTATTCTAAGGAGCCATTTTTGGTAACTCAAATTGCTGTCATTTACTTCACTCTAAAATACTTCAGTTGACATATGTTAGTGCTTTATTGTGATGGTTTTGACCTCAGTGAAGAACTCATAGGAATCCTTTGCTCCCTCCCTGCCTATGCCTGAGGCTTTCATCCCACCAAATGGCAAGTTCAGGTCTCTCACAAGCCAGCAGTTGGTCCACACCAATCCAGACTGCAGCCTGTGTGCCACCCTGTGAACGCGTCCCACGTTGCCGGACCACACCGTGGCTGCCAAGCCGTATTTCACACCATTGGCTCTTCTGATCACCTCCTCTTCTGTATCAAATGCTACCACACATGTCACAGGACCAAAGATCTCTTCTTGCATGCAACAAGATTCATCCTTGACTTCAGCAATAACTGTGGGCAACATGAAATAGCCTTTCTGGTTGCCAGGTGGGAGGGCCAAAGGATCCACTCCCTCTCCGCAGAGGACTCTGGCTCCTTCAGCCTGGGCTTTCTTCACATAGGTTCTTACCTGGGGAAGCATCAAAAAAACATCACTGCTAAAGGACACCAAATCCCAAGGGGTCACACATCAGCAGAAGCCCCTGAACAACTCCAGCTGGAACATGCCGCCCTCTTACAATAGAGGGCAGCATTCCCTAAATTTTGTTATGCTTCTTTGTATGCAAAGCTGTGTATTTCTTGCTGAAAAAAGTAATTGTTTTCTCTTTCCTAACACTTACTAGCCTAGTAGACAACACTGCTGGCCCTTCCCACTAAGTATTGTCAAAAGGGTAGGACCTTTGGTGAAAATACAAGTGGTTCCAGAGCCTCCCTCCCTTCTCCCAGGAGCAGTTTGCCACATATCCCATGCCACGGTTCACTCATTTCAATGCTTACATGCCACTAGGATGATGAAGCCATGAATGCTACAGAAAACCTCATCAATAAATGATTAAAGATGTTTCCATGGCTGCTGCTACCATATGCTTGCTACCTTGAACACATAGGATGTACTGTTGATCTGCTTCTACTGTTCTGCAATCACTGCCTGGTTTCTCTCCTTACAGAAAGACCACAGAGATACCACAGGACTTCCTTATCTTTTTCTTCTTTTAGGCACCTTGGTAGGTAAAACCTGGAAGTTCTTTGTGATGCCACGAACTAAGGACCTCAAGAAGTCCTAAGGTGTTGCTACCACTCTACTACAGAACAAGAGAATCTGGAGAACCTTCTGAGGCATCAGGGAAGCATATCAAAGGTCTGGCTTTCTCTCTCTCTGTGGTTTTTCGGTCTGCTTCTTGCATCAGAGAGTTCTGGGATATAAGCATCTGCTCTCCCTGAACTCTGACACCACAACTTTCATTTCATATAAGCCACTAAAGCAGACTGTGTCTAACTGTGCACCATCTCAGCTGCTCTCCACACACAGAGCATTACAAATTACTGCAAGCAGTTCTAAGAAACTGTTTTGTACAAGCCAGAATTTGCCAGAGTGATATAAAAATAAAACTTTTACCTTGTCAACTAACTTATTAGGTAAATTAGTGATCTTAGCAAATGCACTATTAAAATCCAAGAAATGAACTCTAAGATTTGTGAGCATAAATTCAGGACTTAGAAGACATTATAATTATCTCATTCAAACAGGAGGAAATATTCTTCTGCCATTTGAAATTATTTTCCCCAGGGAGTTTGATTTTTTTTCAGAGTAATCACATGATCCCAAGCCACAGGCAACAGAAACGTCATTAAAAAGATACCTTATGATGGCTTTGAGTTATCATCCCTCAGAGCTGATCTTGGAGATGACAAAACCCTTTCCCACATAGTCCTGAAACTACCTTTTAGCCCTCTAAAAGATGAGATGAAATCACATAAACTCCACGTAGCATCACCTTTTCTAGATGCTCTTTACTTATTAGTGCTCCCACATCGCTTGTAGGATCTGACGGATTCCCAGTCTTCCACTTCTTGGCCTCTGCCACAAACCTCTTCAAAAACTCACTGTATATTCCCCTCTGAACAAAGATCCTGGAGGTGCAGAGACAGATCTCACCCTACAAAAAAGAAAGAAACTAACTAGAAATCAACAATATTGGTTCATAATACATTGTACTATTGACATATATTAGGAATTACAACCCAGTTCACTTGTGTCCCTGCCTCCTCGGAAATGCAAACTACATTAACCAGCACTGCAAAGTGGGATTTTTTTCCAGATGAAAAACAAAAGGAGAAGGAAAAGGCAAAATTGTATCAGTATCATGCAATCACTACCATAAGTAAATTTAATTTTATAAATTACATGCTTTCTTCTCCAACATTTTTATAGGAAACATGATTTCCAGCTCTGAATGATCTCTCTCCATTTCCTGATAATCTCTCTCTGATACCAAGCTATTTTTCTAACATTTGCCCAGATATGATTTCCTGGCTTTGGTGCTCTCTCCTGAGGGTGGTGATGAGGGAAGAAAAATGTTGGTAAAATTCTGGGGGAAGTCCCCTAATTTAATTCTAACAAATCAACAAACTTCCCACTTTCTTACTCAGTGGAACTTAAAGCAGCTGCTTCCTTGAGAGATAAGAAATGTATGTACTTTGAGAGGAGTAATAACACCTTGTTAACTTCTGATGCAGAGCACGAAGAGCCTTTTATTACTCTGTGTCCCTCCCTGTGGAATAATGAAACTTTTTTCATATTTTTCTACTTAGGATCTTCTCAAACATGATCTTGAAATAGACCTGGACAATTTGAGATTCAGATCCAAAGGTAGGTGCAGCATGCACACAAACCCTCAGACACGTGCCCCTCCTGCTGCCAGCAGGGTTTATGTATTACAGGGGCGGGAGGCACCTGGTTGGCAAAGCTGGACCTCACGGTGGTGGGGATGCACTGGCTCAAGTCAGCATCATCGAAGATGATGGCAGGGTTTTTGCCTCCCAGCTCCAGCGAGAGCCGCTTGCAGTGTGGAGCGCTTTTCTCCGTGATCCGCTGGGCCGTCAGTGTGCTGCCCGTGAAGGAGATCAGAGGCACGTCGGGATGGCACACCAGGGCTTCTCCTGCCTTGGCCCCTGTTCCAAACACGACATTCACCACCCCAGGAGGCACCCCTGATAGGAACAAAGGCACACGGTCATTGTACCCTCCTGTCTCTCCGAGGCTGTTACTTCATGTTGTTTTGTCCTTGAAGTTAGAAAGTTACCAGCAGCTCAAGGGTGAAAAATACTAACCCTCAACTTCAGCAGTAGCTGAAATGCATGATGTTAGACAGCTCTATGGGTCATGGGTTAAATGATAAAACCAATCTCACTAATCAAGCTTGTCTGACATGCATCACCAGCGATGCAGTGTACAGTCATTCAGGGAACAAGCAATTCTTCTCCCAGTTTTAATTAATAGTGCACCAAATACAGCTGTGACCAAGTTACCAAGAGCTGATTCTCACTCCTTTATTCTCTCATGGCTCCTTTGCTTGCACCACAGACTTAGGAGACATTGGTAAGTGCAGGAGGGGCAAAACTTTTCATCATAAGATAGTGGGAAAAAGTGAGCAATAGCTGGATATAGGAAACCAGATAGCAGTAGGACAGAGAAAGCCTTTTGTTCTCCAGTGCAACATTTAGCTACAGCAATCTTTCCCAAAGCCTTTGAGCAGCTTCTGATTTCTGCAACTAAAAAACACCGGGTGCACAGACAAGCATTTCCATTCTATTCCTGTTCCTTAGAATGCTACAGGACTTACCTGCTTTCTCCAAGAGCTTGCACATCATCCAGGCTGTGACAGATGTCATCTCACTGGGCTTGGCAACCACGGTATTTCCACATGCAATGGCAGGAGCTATTTTCCAAGTCAACAAATACAGTGGCAAATTCCAAGGACTGATTAAACCAGCTACAAAACAAAACCACAAAGACAGGAGGTCAGTCTGCTGGGATACAAAACTCATTTCTCTGACCTCAAGAATTATATACACTAATTCAGATTTATGAAGGGAATTTGGCCATGGCTTTTATTTCCAGACGATATGTACAATAAATTTGCAGCATTTCTCAGAGGGAGATAACTTCTTAAAAGACCTGTGCAAATGATTCTAAAAGTGATCAGCTGAGCTCTCTGAATAAGTTCTGCTGCTTCTTCAGGGCAGAATCTTATATTCTCAAGAAGTTTTTTAGTGTTTTGCAGGAACATTAATGCAAGGCTAGCCATAACAATAATTTGCAACAACTTGTCTGTGGTAATACTCAGTGTTAGCAAAGAACAAGTGAAAGTAATTATAGAATGTTTGGGTTGAGAGGGTCCTTAAAGATCATCTGGTTCCAACCCCCCAGGGACACCTTTCACTAGACCACGTTGCTCAAAGCCACATCCAACCTGGCCTTGAACACTGCCAGGGATGAGGCATTGTCCATTTCTTCAGGCAACCTGTACCAGTGCCTCATCACCCTCACAGTAAAGAATTTCTTCCTAAAATCTAATCTAAACCTACCCTTGTTCACGTTGAAGCTATTCCCCCTTGTCCTATCACTACACACCCTTGTAAAAAGTCCCTCTCTCTTAAGCTCTCTTGCAGGTCTCCCAAGAGCTCTCTCTTCTCCAGGCTGAATCTGCCAGCTCAGATCATATTCCTGCTTTCTCTTGCTCTTTAAAGCTGCTTTTCACTTTTCAATTTTAATATTAACAACCTCTGTGTAACATATACTATGCATTTTCCAGATAAATTTTAGTCTAACTTATGACTGCCAAAATCTATCACTATATAAACTGTTGTTCCCTTGAATTGCTGAAAGACCAGAATTATCTTCAGTAATTGCCTTTAGGAATATTTTCACTTAACATATTAATAGGAAATTATGGGAAAAAAATCTGTAAATGTCATGTGTGACTCCTTACAAAAGCCTGGGGATTTCTTTCTGTTTGATGGAGCAGATTCAGTGAGGGACTTTTCCTTATGAGAATAATTTTACCAGAAAAAGTCATGTTCTCCACTACTCAAGAAAGGTTTTAAAAGGGTCTCTAAGATAGCCAATTTTATGTTTTAAGTAATTCAAGTGTAAATGTGGAGAACTCACATATATTTAATGTTATATGTTATTTATTTATACTATATATAAAACATAACCTAATAATGAAATCATTACAACACTGTTACTTGTCAGCTCAGGACAACCACTTTATTTTCTGAAGCAGCAGCAGCATCTAGTGGCTGAGTTCAGCAATTCCCCAGCTAGAGTGGTTTATTCACCCACGTGCACTCGTGTCACAGACCACTACTGCTTTCCCAAAGGAGAGGGGGATCCCATTCTCCCCTCTGGAGCAGGAGCTCAGTGCTCTGCACATCGCACCAATCCACAGCTGTAATGCTCACCCACAGACACACACGGACAAAACATAGAGACTGAAGGTGAGAGCAGTAGATGAAGCTTTTTAGGTATGCAGTCTTTTTTTTTGCCATGAAGTCACATAAGTGATTTTACATGGAGTTGCTGATGCTTTAGCAGACAAGCCCATGTTTAGCACATGACTCAGAGATAATAAATGCTTTCAAAAAACTCTTTGCTGAGCCCCTACGGAGGCACACATTCTGCCAAGCTTTTCAGCATGTGAGGATCATCATACCAACTCCCACAGGTGCCCTCGAGGTGTAGTGCACACAGCCCATGGTTGGCATTTCAGTGCACTCTGTGACGTGATGAAGGATGGAAGAGGCGAAGAATCGGAAGTTGTGCACAGCCCGAGGGATGTCCACCGTTCTGGCAAACGTAATCGTTTTTCCTAAAACAAAAACAAACATGCTGCTGTCATCATGGACAGAAACATTGCTTTATAGTCTGCTCTCAAAGCTGATTGGTGTGTCTTTTGGGAAATGTCTTTTGTCCTGTGCCCGAGTAATTGCCAGCACAGTACAAACATAGTGAATGACAACAGCTCCCCTCTAGTAATTCCAAATATCTGACAACTGAAGTCAAAGGCGGTAATTCCAAAAAGCAAGAATCACCCAGGAATCCCAAATCCAAAACCTCCTCAAGGTTCATGCATATCTATTCCAATTTGCTCCAACAGTTCATACCATTAAAAAAATTTCATCCAAATCCTCCATTTCAATATTCAGCAAGGTACACTTATTTGAGATCAGCTGTTCCTGTTCTTACCCTGATCCTTTGACTCTGCTTGTGCAAATGCTTCCAGGTCATGTTCAATCAGGTCTGCCAATTTGTTCAGGATCTGAGATCTTTCCAATGGACTTTTTGAGGACCAAATTGGGAAGGCATCTTTGGCAGCTTTGACAGCAGCTTCCACCTAAAAAAGCAAAAGAGGGATGGTGAATGCTAATGAAAGGCTTAAGAAAATATTAAACACTCAGCAGATAAACTCATATTTCAGAGACTAATAATCCAGACCACATTGCTGGGGAGATGACGATTCCTTGGAGTTTCTCCACTGTTATCAAGACACTACCCCATAACTCAAGAAGTGTTACTGAAACAGAATATCTAAAAAAGAAACTTCCACTGGAATTCTTGTTTTTCTCCAAATACAGCAACTTGTGGGCCACCCTCCAGGCCTGGAAGAAATGCTGGAATGGTCAACTGACACCAGCAGGTGCCACTGGCCAAAACAAAAAAATTTTTTTTTCATGGAGGAAAGAGCAAGAATCTCCCCAGAGCAAAAGCAGCTTCAGTCTCAACATGCACAACCCTTGCAACAAAAGACTTCAGCCACAGCAGGCAATGATGAAAGTAAGGGGCTGGATGCTCTGCTAGCTCTCAATTTCTACCATTTAGTTCAAGCAAGGACTAAGACTATATTTAGGGAATGGACACTCAGAGGAAAATTTTATCTTACCTGACCACAGCTAGAAATTCATTAATGCCCTCACAGAAAAAAAAAAAAGTTCCTTTTTCAACTCTGGAAGTTTACTCAGTTCTCTTACCAGACACCTAACAAACCCTACAGGTAAGAATCATTATATGCATTTATACAGATACACACCACTCCTATCAGTATTTTGCTTGAGATGTACATGACTGCTGCACAGTCCTTCAGCATGACATTTCTGAACAGTGGCAGATTACCAGCACTTTTCTGAAGCAGACCCATCTTCAAAGGATTAAAATCTAGCACAAGGCTTTCTGTCCCATCAATCATTTCCTCTGGACTCTTAAATGGAAGTTACCTCCATCATTCATGTGTTGATTTATAAGCAGTTCCTTCTTCATGTTTAGCAGTCTCACACTAACTAAAGATGGTCATCAATATCCTTCCATATTTTAATTAACTGCTCTATTTCCCAACTTTTGCTTCCTATGTAACACTTATGCCATACTCCCAATGTCTAATATATGCATCAAAGTGGTGGTTTAGCCAGAGCTGTCTAAGCTGAGTTCCTAAAATTTGCTCATACAATTTCTCCAGTTTGGGAAATCTGCCAAAATCAATAACTAGGAGGATGCTGATGTAATATTGATCAGACCATTATGACTGCTCTGAATGCTGCCATATTGCTAGTTCCCATGGAGTCACTGAAGGCTCCTTTCCACCAATTCCACAAAATTTGAGTTCCAAATTTGTTCCTTCAGATTGTGACGGGTCCTATAAAAGCCATCACTAAATAATTTACAGATACTCCAAAGACTTTTTACTAATGAGGGCACAAAAGTTCAAGGAAGCAAAAAA
>VYZP01015942.1:636-18165 GCA_013400635.1 Hypocryptadius cinnamomeus | reverse complement strand
TGAAATAGAGAAAATCCCCCCAACTTCATAACCAATTCCAGCTTTTGGAAATAGTGCTAGAATTGAATTGGGAGGATACTTAAGAGGAGAGCAAAAGAATTCATCCCACCACATGGAACATAAATGAGTTAAAAATGTATTTTCACCATCTGCTGTTCTCATGAAATCTCAAGATTTGTAAATGGCAGTTTTGAGTATGAGTAAATCTGAGATTTGGTGCCTTTTCTTCAGAGACTGTAATCTTGAGACAATGTTCTTCTGTCTGTTTTAGAAATACACTTTGTACATTTTAGATTACCCAAAGCATCTAAAAGTTTGTGAGGGGTAACTAGTCTGAGCAGATATCTTTGTCCTCCTCGTCTGTGCAGTGCACGAATATATGAACAGCTGTGGAGATCTGGAAGTGTATCTTTGTGAGAGTTGAAATGTTAATTGTAGGTAGTCACAGCCAATGCTCCAGTCTCTTGCTTGAGATTCAAATGTTCCCTATCACTGCAAAATATTATCCCTTACAATTGTAAGCAGATGTCTTTTAAAATAAGGCTCGCACTGGGGGAATTATTTTACTCTGTTATGAGAGGCTACCACATAATCTGCTATGTGAAGTGGCTCATTATATAGAAAGTTTCTGCTTCTGTGCTGCACAGCCTCCTGCATGTGTCCTGGAGAGAAGCTGCTCGTTGTTCTGAACTGAACAGTTTTATCTGTTGCAAAACACAAAGGGTTTCAGAAGTCCCCAGCTTTATTTGTCTCATGTACAGTCTCTGTGGTAATGCTGGGAGCAATGACAGCAGTTCCCAGTCACATTTCTGCTCAGAAGGAAGCTATTGGCTTCCTAGGAAGTATTTATGCATCTTTCATGGCAGTTAAGTGTTATGCAGTTGGTCCAAGCAAAGGGATTTTACTGCTATTCACAAACTAGACATACCATTTGTACTGTTGTTTTATTGTGGCATTGTGTTGCTGTTTTATTGCTGTATTCCTAACCAAGCAGCATGCTTGCATCCAAGAACTGTTTTTAAAGTAGGATAATCAAACCTAAAAATGTGCTAAAGGGAAACCAATACAATTCTTCCCCCAACTGAGGGATAACTTTGACACCTGTGGGGGATAGGGAAAGAAGAAGGTTCTTGATGAAAGCTCTCGAGATGCAACCTTCCCTAGACCTTGAAGCAGCATATTTCATAGGCTATAATGCAGTCCAGATAATTTGGGATTTTGTGACTGCTCCAGAGAGAAACTAGCAGAGAAAATCTGCTTAAGTGGCCATTAATATTTAATAAACTTTATGGCATCTGTCAACCAGACGAGTTTCATGGACATCTGCTTCCTGATTTGGCTTCAGTTTGGTTTATCTATATGAGGTATGGATCAGATACCAATACTATTGGTTCACTCTTCAACACTATAAATAACCCTGCGTGCAAACAATTGCTTGAGCTTTCAGCAGTAACATATGTGACCCTGTAAAGATTTGACCTCTTGTCTATCAGCACAGTATCAGCTGTTCCCATATGTTTCAACTCAGCATTCTGGAGATCAGCTGTAAAAGCCAGTAAAGGGGCATTTATATTGAAAGGATTCCGAAGTTCCTTTCCTGATTGCATTAGGGTAATTAGGGTTTCTGCTTTTGCAGATGATATAGTTAAGATAGATAACCACAGTCATGTGCACATACAGGTTATTTCTTCATCTAAATTGCTGAAGTGGAAGCTTATAAACTGGTAAACAGGAATTGTACTCTACTTACAAAATATAGTGAGAGGGTGGTCCAGTGAAAAAAACTTGTAATGTTGGTCTTCCTGCTTCACAGACTAGTGGAGAGGGAAAAAAAAAAAGAAGAATTTTGGTTTTCATTTCAACTTTCCTAATAGGCTTTACATCAAATGGGATCCTTTCAACTCCTTTCTGGCATGGAAGATGTGTAAAATAAATACATTTGTCATGTTTTCAGGGTTTTGGAAGAACTTCTGCAAACAAGTGTCTTTCAGGATGGAAAATAAGGGAAAGTCAATGATTTGTTGGAAATACTATATGATATTTGTTAGAGCTGTGGGAGTAGCTGAACAGAATTTATAGAAGCCACTCCAAGCAACTGAGCTATAAAAACTATGGACCTCTAGACCAATTTACTCATCTCAAATCTTGCCCTTATCTTTGAGGATTTTATTTATTTCACTATGAGGAAATGAAAATTATTATTAATGTGATACCACAATTCTCATTCAATCAAAGGGGGTGTTTCTTTTGTCTTTCTTACTGTTGCAAAAAGTTCTTACATATATAAATCATATACAGAATTTAAGTGTCATAGAAAGTAATAAATCACATTTTTTAACCACCTTAAGAGCACTTGTTGCTACCTAATGTCCTGAACTCATAAAGGCCCCCATTCCCTGTACAGACACTCATATAAAAAACATAAAGTAAATAATATGTGATGCCAAGCTTCAAATGGTAAAGACAGTGTCCCTGTCTTCCTATCTTTCCATTTTATTTATTGTGTTTGTCTAGTATCAAGATTAATCTAGATGCAGGTAAGAGTCTGCCAATGGTCTGTAAAGAGCCCACTTCAAAAGGAACTGCATTCTTCCAGCAATGCAATACAAATAATTAATTATTAGGAAAACAAGTTATCCAATGCCCCAAAGTCATGTCATGCAAATGGGCACTTTGGAGAGGCAGCACATCTGTGGTTAATGCTGCCTATTGGTTCAGTGTGGTATCATTTCCAGAATCATTTAAGAATTGATAATATCAATGCAGGTCCTTAGACTATGGCCAGCAAACCCTGAGTGCCTGTGTGGCTGTACATGACCAACAATAACCCACCCCATCTTGCATTCCTACATAAGAAAGAGCCACCAAGATGCTGTGATTTAAATGGGAACTGATCTCTGAAAGTTTATCAAATGCCAGACATAATTAAGTGATCCTTGCAAGACCTATGTAAAGCTGGCAGCTATTGTACGGCAGTTTTTATATTGGAACTTTATAAAACAGGAAATTTATAGCTAAGAAATTGGAGGCCATAGGCATGATATTCCACAGTCTTCCTCAGGAACTTTTTACCATTTGTCTTGAAAATTAAACAGCTTATATCTAGAAAAGCCACCTGGCTTTCAATTTCAGAACCTACCTGCAAGTTTTGATAACTCACAGGTCATCAAAGCTTAAGGCAATAATAATGTAGAACAACAAATTCCTTTCATAACTTTATTCCTGTAAAACTTCTGACATGCTTAATAAATACTAGAAATTCTTATATAAAGTAACTATGCCTATATGTTTGATGCTTCTTTTTTTTTTCTTTTCTCTTTTCTCTTCTTTTCTTTTTTCTTTTCTTTTCTTTTCTTTTCTTTTCTTTTCTTTTCTTTTCTTTTCTTTTCTTTTCTTTTCTTTTCTTTTCTTTTCTTTTCTTTTCTTTTCTTTTCTTTTCTTCTTTTTCCTTGGCTGTGATATGATAAATATTACTGGAAGAAAAAATGGATGATAACTGTTGAGCTGGATTTCTCACTGAAAAAAAAATCATTCAGTCACTAAATTTCTGTTTAAAATTATACTGCTGCTACTATAATTCTACCATGTAAATTTTTTTAGTATTTTAGTATGAAGCAATAGGGTTCTTACATCTAGGATTACTTGTGGTGATCAGATTTTGAAGCATATCTTGATGTATAAATTACTGATCAAAAATGTTTGCTGATAGTATGCACAAGCATGTTTCCTGCAAAAGGCCCCAGTAATTACTATATGGGAATACTGCAGGAAAAGGAAACATAAGAAAAGCTAAAGGCTCATTCAATTCATTTGAGCTGCTTTGAGATACATCTGACCAAGGTATGATTTTAATTCCTGACTCCTGCATTACATGGTGTTGGCTCCTGAAGTTATGAGGGTTCCAAGTGAGTTCTGTGCATCTGGATAAGGATTTGTGCACTGCAGAAAATGTGCTAGGCCAGGTGCAGTGAATTCATTCTCAGCAGACACAGCATGCTGCAGTTTAATCCCTTGTCACCAATGGGCCAGTGTTTACTTTGCTTAAGTGCTAATATGCTAATTCCAACTTCTGGTATCAAGAGGTTAATATGATGCCTCTGCTTTTGTAATTATTGCTTAAGACTGACTGGCACATTAATGGAAAATTGATGAAACTCTTTAGGAATTGTAACACCCTCTGGAAAAAAATATACAAATCATTCCTAAAGTAAATCTGATAAGCAAATAATTTAAGTCATTTGTCAAAATCAAAAGCAATTGGCAACTCAAAAATAAATATTGCTTTTCTTTCCAGCTACAAAGTTAGACACTAAATGAATTTTAATAAAAATCCAATGCTTTGTAATGGAGGGGGGATTGCATCTTTTCCTTTTGACAGGATGTTTCAGAACACATTTTCCTCTTATGTAAATATAAAAATCATAAGCCCTTTTCATCTCAGCTTCCAGAATCAGTGTGAAACTAGTGACCCTACTAACACTGCTGATGTTTGACATTCTCAATGCAGTTTAATTGTTTTGTTTTGATATTAGCAATGGTGTTCACTGTATTGAAAGACTAACTGTGAGTGGAAGGATCAGACAATGAAAGTACATCTGTTCCTCACTTTCTTTACTGGCACCATTTCACTGTTTGGCTCTCTGATTTCCACAGAGAGAGATTTGGAAACTATTCCTCCTCTACGATTTCACATGCCTTTAGGGGAATCTCTTACCCAAATCATGCTGCTCTGAAACAAGCCTCCTGCAGATAAAAATCCATAGAAATTACTGTTTATCTTGTTGAGTTACATAAAGCAGGCTTGCCCCATCAGAAGCATTAGATATGTACAGCAGCACCACACAGTTGCTATATGAGTGCTTGCTCGTGTAAATCAGATTCGGTGTCAGATTGGGGCTATAAAAGGTACATTTGAAAGTGTGCTGGTGGTAGTGATGAAAATGTCTCTTCTGGCTCAGTCCAAGCACACAGACAGGTTGCTCAGAAGTCCCTCCCATTCCAGAAGTGTCAGGAGGGGCACTTGTGCAGAGGTGGAGGTCATGAGCAAATCTGGTCTAAGCATCCTTGTTCCTGCTTTTAGACTTCACTTTCTGTCCATGTTATTCTCCTGGAGTATATTATCTAGAATATTGATCTCATACACAGAGGTGATTATGCACCTCCAGAAAGAACCTAGAAGTGAACCAGGATATGGAAATGAAACAGGGAGCTAATTGTTTGAGCAGAAATGTATCCATAAATGGTGATGTTAGGACTGATGGAGGATGTTGTATTTCCTTCTATCATTGTAATATAGTCCCATATTTCTAAGTCCTATTTTGTGTCAAACTAGGTTCTCATTTTCTGTCTTAATGGAAATATTTCAAAAGGATAACATTCTGTAATGTAAACAGGACCTCAAAGAAGAAGAGTGTTTTCTTAGATGCTGAAAATTCAGTTCAGAAGTCAAGATCCCAAATTTTGCAAAGCATTCCAGATATTCCTGTGTTTTGACTCCTCAATCTCCACATCACATCCATTTCTCCATCTTATATGACAGTAAAAGCAGTAGTGCCAGTTATTTCCTTTCAGGCTAACATTAACTGTTATAATGTCAAATGTATTGTACTGAAGGCAACAAATCACCTCTGTCCCACTTCCTGTCCTTCAAAGGAGCATGGGACAGTGACAGGAGCATGCACTGCCATGACTGCTCAGATAAATAATTTTGAAAAAACAAATCTCATTCATGGTGTCGTTATGGTGTTTCTATTAATAGCAGTGAAATGCTTCACTGTCAGTGAGCTCCTAGGTATAGTAAGTCAGGTATTTCCCCATAAAAATGTGTTTCTAATTATACAGCTCATAGAAAAATAATTGTACGTAAAGGACCCAGAATAAACCAGAAGCAGTTATAATCGGCAAGATCAATAATTAATAATCCTTTTGATAGTAATACCTGTATCTTTACATCTCAGAGAAAACATATATAACAGTATATAGTAATATTACATGTATTCCTTATACACAGTGGTTCCAGTTTATTTCAGGTGGTACCTGAATTATATTGTTTTCTTCCAGTACTGCTATTACTGTAATTACTAAAAGCCATATGGTTTTGCCATATATATTCCACAGTAAGAGATTTTTCAAAACTATTTACTTTCTTTTGATTAGCATTTCTGACTGAGTAATAACACAAACCTTTTTCTTCTTTAATTACTTATGCAGTTCTGTCCCTTATCATAAAGATCATGTGAAATAAAGAATCACATTGCCCTTCCAGCAAATTTTTGAGGTTTTGGTGGTGGGTGTGGGGGGTTTATGTGGCTTTCAGAAGTAGAAATATATGTAATCAGTGTGTAAATACCCCAAAGACTCTGTTGCAAGACTTTATCATAAATTGCCAGATGCTGGCCGTTAAAGGAAAAAAAAAAATATGTATTATGAAATTGTCAGCTATGAAAGATACTTCCTGAAGCATAGCCAGAGTATAATGTATTTGTTCCACGTTCAAGGGTTCTTTGAAGATGAATTTTATTGTCCATAGGCTTGCTGCAGATAGCTGCATTATAGCTGTTTGTACCTGACAAATTTATTTCCAGGTTTATTCCTTGTCTTAAGCCTGATTGAGCTGTAGAAACTCTGCTGTAGCTGCAGTCATGGAAACCTATGGGGTTTCTGTGGCCTGGCTGTCAGTTTGACAACCAGGAAGATTTAACAGAGAGTTTGGTCCTTCTTTCGAAACTAGGCAACACTCATGTCCCCTTCTACAGTCAACTCCTCATTGTTCAGACATTTGGGGAAAAGCTGTATTTGATAATAAACCATTTCAGGGTAAGGCCTGATATTTCTGCTACATAGTGTTCTGCTTGGCTCCCAGAAATGGCCAGCCTGGTGAAACCAGTGACACGGGACTCGTGATTCTCACTGGCCATCTATGCCTCTCATCACAGTGCATTTGGAACATAAATGTGGGCTAAAAAATAGCTCACCTCTGGCTCCACTTGGCAGTAGGAGAAACAGCCACAGTGGGTGGAAGTGTGAAAACACAGGGGCAGTCTGTGACATGCATTTGTCTGTAAGGAGCATGCTCCTTCCAGCTAGAGAAGTTCTGTTTCCAACATTGACATGGGTCTTAATGGGGAAAAAAAAAGCCCCAGCATACTGTTTGCTCATGTGGGAACAGCTGCCTCCTAAAAGAGGTGACCTTTTTCTTCTCTATTATATCCTTTTTTACTTCAATAAGTATGTGGCACAACAAGAGATCCTAACAGTTTCTGTAGGGATTTCTAAAAGGGAGCAACTGACCAAGACAGAGCGACCCACAAACAAAAATTCTGATGCAGTTCAGGGCTTAGTGTAGATCCAGTCTAGTGTTTTTTCTCTCTGATGACCTAATCCAGGATCTCAAATATATAGATATCCAGGAAAACAGAGACAAAAAAAATTGCTCCTAAGTTTTTAAATGTGTGGAGAACTGCCCTGGGAGAACAAGAGCAAGGTCAGGAAACAACTGATAGAAACCTATCACATTCTTAGACAATTACTAAAAATCAAAAAGTAATTTGTACAAAATAGTAAATAATATATCTTAATTTTTTATGTATTTAAAATAATAGAATTTGAATATAATTTTTAAGTTGCTGATCTCTTCTGTAGAGATTTTAGAAAAACTGTATATATACTAGATTTTTTTTCAAATTTGGAAAATACAGAAGTCTGAATCAAATTGTATCACAATGATATTTTCAGTTAGGTGCAAGAGTTTCAAATAATCTATATTCCTACTATTGATGCCTATAGACCAAGAAATAACATCATCTTATGCATTTGTGAAGTAGAGAAGATAATTCATCTATCACAACATGGAATTTCCTGAGGCATTGTGTAGAAATCAAATACTCCATACTGTTCTGTAAGCTGCTTCTCTGAGCCTTCCCGTGGGATAAAAAAAGATGTACTAAATTTATTCCATTTTTTAGATGAATACCCGTAGAATCCCACCAATTCCCCTTTTGCCCTCTTAAAATCCTATGAGACAGTTCCATAAAGATGATTTTCAATATTGCTTAGCAGCCAGAGCTCTCACCAAAGCTTCTGGGGGCTTAGGTTGGTTAGGGTTATGCTGAGAGCATTAAGTCGGCATTTTTGCGTTCACGTGTATTCATTCCATGGGAAACAAGCGGTTCTCCTACTAAATATGTGTTGTGACAACAGGAACAGTGTGCCCTTGTCAACAGCTGCATGATTAAACAGAGACATCTACTGGTTAAAATATGAAATAGGAAAAATATCAAAATTTGTGCAGAACATTAGGCGAAGCCTTGTCAGACTGCCCTCCTTTGCTTCCCAGTACAGCTGACTAAAATATTCAAACTCCACTGGTGCATTCTGGTTAAAGGCAACAGTAAACCTGCCTTCAATTTCATGAGAAAAATACAGACCCTGTAACACTGATTGACCCTAATTTTAATAGACCATAAGCATGATAGACATTTATTTGTGACAGAACAAAACCGGTCTTCTGTAGAGCAAGGAACAGTCAGCCCTTCTTCTGTCCAAGTCACAGTTTGGGATGAACAGACATTCTTTGAACATCCTGTTCAGCATCTGCCTGAGGTATTTGTGCTAAAAGCAGAGTCTGAATTACAGCCCTAAACTGGAATGCTCCTGTAGTTTACAGGCGTTTTCTCATATACTGTCCTCTTAGTCTGAGCTCACAGCAGCATGAGCAGTACCTTTTAATAGTACTTTAATAATGGATAATATATTTTGTGAATCAGATCTGTCTTCAATTACAATTTGACCTTCCTAAATGTTATGTGAGGACATTTACATATTTATTGAAGAGCATTGATACTCTCTGTATGTGTTACAGCATACATCACACCTTAATAAGGGTTTGAAACTGCAGTATTACAGATGAAGATTCAAAAGTAGTCCTGGAGTGACATCTAACAGAAGGAAATGACACTTAAGATATGCAGACCTTTAACTACTGTATTGCAAAAAAGACCACAGACTGGATCCCTTTCCCTGACAATTTCTCTTATTCTGCAAATTTGGGAAATACTGGCATAACCTTTACATAAAACCATAGATTAATATAGCTATTTTATATAGAACCTTGGTTCTGAAATTTATATAGAAGCTGACAGGAAAGCAAGATAGAAAAACTATTTTAAAAGTGTGAATAAAGAATTTTGGGCCTGTCATAATGTCAAACAAGTCTGATAGATAATATTAGCCTTCAGGAAGACCATACCTACTCATTGTGTCATATGACTAAAAAACAGTCTTATTCAACGGTAAAAAGATGATAAAATGAGAATAGTTCAAACAAAAATCTTAGTATGTTTTTCAGGAGATTAGACTCAAGCGTACAGTCCTGGTTAATAACCTGAGGTCCCAAGTGAAAGCAAATTCCATTAAAACTAAATGACAAATGGAAACAGTGAGAACCAAGTAATTTGGTTTCCAGTTTCCACATTTTAAAAATCAGGTACATCCAGCTTTCTACTTTAAGTTGAATGTTAATAGCAAAATAGGTAGCATCAGAATAAATCTGTATATCGGGTGTGCTGATTTCCCCCATTAAATCCATTCAACAGCCTATGCTAAAACTCCTTAGAGCTAAACAATTGGGGTTTGATTTTTCATTACTCCTGCTTGTTTATCTCCACCGTGATTTGCTGGGTGTTAGTAATAACTTACTAAATGGCAAGCGGAAAAAGAAATATCTCACCTCTGGTGAGATTCCTGCCTCCTTCAATGGTATTTTTTCCAAGAAACAAATATTATGCCAGAGCTATCTTTATTTTCCCCGACTTGTCTTTTTAGACTGCATCATTTGCATACGTTCTGTGAGTAACGTGACAGAAAAAAAAGGGGTTTAGGGTGAATGTGGGCGCAGCACATCTGCCGCCTCCTCTTCGCCGCGGCCCCGCGTTCAGCACCGGCCCCGGGACAGCTCCCGGCTCCCGATCCAGCCCCGCTCCCTTGGCTCCCTTGGCTCCCACAGCCAGCCCAGCTGCTGCTGGAGGCCAGCTCTCTGCTTGGCTCTGGAGGCTGCATGATGCTGTGTTGCTGTGGGTTTTTTTCGGTTTTTGTTTGTTTGGGGTTTTTTTTAATGAAATTCCTGTAATGAAGCCAATGTTTTTGTGAGTGAAGTAGCACAGAACAGATCTTGCATATGGTTTGCTATGCAAAAGGATTGGAAACTGCAAGCTTCTTGTCATGACTTCAATGCAAATTTTGGAGAGTCAGGTACATTCATCTAAGTAATAATACTCAGCTTTCACTACCCAAAAATTAGACAGCTACTGCAAAACACAACCTAAATGTAAGAAATATGTCAAAGGTTTAGAAAACTTCTGAACAAGGGCAGGCAGGAGCTTTAATAAAGACATCTCATTCATTTTTGATAAATGTAGGTGACTTCTCTTGCACACATAAGCAAATTAGTCCATTTAAAAATAATACTTAGGAGGCCAAAAAAGCTATATATAAATAAAGCCTTTAAGATGACTCTTTAAGTTAATTTTTTGTGGTCATCTGTAAGGCAGTTAAATCTCTCACATTGTTATAGAGCAAAGAAAGCACTAGCCAGATAAACTTTTTATTTTCACTGTAAACTACCTTACATTAAATTATTTAATTGATTAAACTAGTGACACTATAATTTCAAGCAGGCACTAGCTCTATTTCTGTCAATATATTTCTGTCGAATTCATGGGCTTATCCAATTTCATAGTGAAAAAAAAAAGTAATTCACCTACATTTACTCTGGATCTGCCATTTCTTTTACATTAATTCCTAGGGGACAGTTTGCTACTTATTATTAAATAATTGATTTCATGTCTCCAGCTGAAATAGCTTTTTGCTGTTGAACAACAGCAAAAAAATATTACAGCTGACTTGATATGGATCTTAATATGTTAAAAAATAATTCTTATTAGCTCTGTGCTGATTCAGTATTCAAGGTTGTCTCCACTGATGCTAAACTAAACACATTTGTTTCTTCCCAAACTATGAAGACTGTCTTCATTTGTGACTACTTAAGGTCCCCCATCTTTGCCAGTCCAACAGATGCCCTCAGTATTAACCTCAGCTTTTGCCTGTAACAAATCACAGCAGGTTTCATCAGGGCTGTGCTAAAGATCAAGCTGATATTCCCTTTTGCAATCCATTGCCTATTGCTTGTGCATATTGCAATTTCTCTGGTCTCCAACACCACTTTTTGGTTGCAATATTTAGTAAATACATCCTGCAAATGTTTGCAGTGTTGGATTTAGTTTTCTACTGTGTACCTAATGTGCCCCTAGTGTTCTAAGAAACTTGAGCGGTTCCTGTGCTCAGATTCACAGAGACTCAGTCCATTCCCAGGGTTCCCATTTGCCATATTACCCACAGAGCTGCCTTATACAAAACCACCTCAATACTCAGCCTTAATCAAATTCTCAAACCCAAACTAAATTCTTATGCTGAAAATCTTGGTGGTACAAACCCCAAGGCCACCCTTCCCTAAAGCAATAATCAAGTCATTAAGTAAATGCAGTTAGCTCACCCCAGAATGCAGGAGGGGTGTATTCTATTACTGTTATCCTAATAGCATAAATACAATAAACAGTAATCTACCTGCAACAGAATGCGGGACAGATGCATTTTATTACTGTCACTTTAAACCAGAAGGATGTTTGCTAATCTCAAAGAACAACCTGCTTTCCTAAGTAGGTTTATTCCCTCTGAGATACTAGGTCTTCTAAGGCAAATATTCATCTATGGAATGGGAAGGTCAGCACAAAGTGGTGGAAAGGCTTTGTGAAAAAAATGGAATTTATACAGTGCTCTCAAGCAGGAAGTATATCAGCTACAGAGAATGGCTTTATGACTGAACTTCTGAAGTGAAGGTTTTGCCAAGACAGAAGCAGTTTCTCCAGTCAGGTATACCTACCTTAGCCACTTTGAAAATACCTTACTTGACTACAGCTGGGCTTGGAGAAGTTTGAATTAACTAGTGGCAAAATCTGAGCTTTAACTACCTGTTATCATGCCTTCCACTGGAATTACCATGATTATGATCCTGCTGATGTCATCATCACTGGTCTGCCATGCACACTGGAACTGGCAGGCAGCAAACTCCTACCTGCCTTGAACCTCCTCAGACAGAGACTTGAAGGATGCCACATTACAGAAACAAAGGTGGTCCCACATGTTGGCTTCCAGTCTGGGTGAGCTTGACAGGACAGCACATCCCTGGCCATATGCCACTCCTTAGGTAAAGTCACCACTGAACTTCATAGAACCATGAATAAACATCTAGAAGCACTTGAGTTCACTGTCTTCATAGGAACTTGTCTGTCAAGCTAAACTGGTGACAGAGCTTTTTCATCTACTGATGAACTGGTAGATAATTCACATATCTAAAAATACGATGAGTGTTTATGGATCTAGTCAGGAAATCTTTAGTGAAAACCTCCTAAATGAGTATTTCTAAACCAAGCTTCTTAAGTGAGAGTCATCCCAGTGCAAAGAGACCAAAAGCAAAGACTGTGCAACACTTAGACACTACATAAATACAACACTGAGAGCTTAACCTTCATATATGTAGTTAATGCAAGGCTTAATGAATATCCCTGAAAGAGCAATGGAAAACAGTCAAATCAAGTCCTTAAAAATATTCATAATAATACCAATCTAGGAAAAAGGGGAAAATGAAAGGTCAGAATTCTAAATAGTGTCATCAAGGAAGGAGATCGAGAGCAGCAGAGAGAAGCTGTTCAGTGATCACACAGGCTGTTGTAGTTATTATCAGATGTGTTCCTGAAAGGGCAACAGTGATAGAGCTGTAAGGTGCACTAACTTTCTGCTGTTCTGTTAAATTTTTCCCCTCTCTTATTTTCCAAAAATTAAACTTTTAGTAACTGGAAATTAATTTTTCCATCACTTAAAACAAGGAGCACTTGCAGACATATACTTCTATTCGTAGAGAATTCTGTGTTACAGGTCTACTGAGATAGGTTAGATTTGGCATGCATAAGGTTTGCCATTGCTCCATTGTGTTCTAGTTTGGAGTAAATCCAAGTAGGATCTGTTTCTATTTGTCTTCTTTTTTATGTCCCATGACTAAGGACATACGTTAAAAAAGAGCATTAGCCAGTAAAAGACTGTAGTAAAATGTCTTGCTTTTTATTGAACTTTTTCAGTGTGGTCTGTTGAAACCTTAGATTCAAAATAATTTTAAGTCTGTCAGACTGTTCATGATGTGATCTATTGATACATGGGAATGCAGAATTACAGGTGTGAGCTGAGCACAGTCCCCTCTGCAAAGCAGCATGGGATAGAAGTGTGGGTCAGAAGCAAGAGGTGATGCTTGTAACTGGGAAGTCCAAGAGACACAATGGAGGGAGAATGTGGAGTGACCAGGGAGCGTGATGTTGTATCATGACCCTCTTCTCGCCATTTGCACCACATAAGAATATTTTAATGCCCCCTTCCCCTAAATGTCTACAGACTGATGTCCTGACTAATCTTATAATTCCTCATGTGGTAATAGTTCTAGTTGCAAGGTGACTCAATTTGTAGTATTGTCTTTGCTTCTCCAATGTGCATTTCATTTGGATAGTCCCAGATGTCAAGAACAGAATGCACACAGATTTAGACAGATGTACAAGACAGCACTCTTACTGAAAAAGACTTTTTGTCCATTCAGTTGCAAACTCAATATCACAATCAGAAGACACCTGACAGTAAAGGATGCTGCTGAAGTAAACTAATTTCTATAAACTTCTCATCAAACCTCCCAAAATGTCTTCCACTGTCATGGGCTTACTCCCTCAGAAAAATGAAAACATCCATTATCTAACCTTCTGCTCCTGCCAGTGTGGCTGAGAGTCTGTGGATTGTCTGGCCAGAGCTGGGAGCTCTGTGCTACAAGTTAAGGACACTTCCATGCAGGATCCAGCATGACCTGCAGGCTACAGCACTTGGTAACTCTCAGGTTGATCTGAAGAATCTAGATCAACTCCAGATATCTATCTGCTCAAATTTAGACACCTCTTTCCAAAGAGCAGATGCTTCTGAGAAAATATAGCTAAGCGCCCAAGAAAGTTGATGCAGTTCTCCAGAAGCCTTTCAAAAGCTGAACAACAGCAATTTTTTCTGAGATTTTCTAAAGGCAGAGTTAAAGATACTGCCAGGGTATGTCTTATGTGAAGACAATATCATAAATTTCAATGCAGAAATGGAGGAATATGTGACAGCCTGATAATTTTCAGTGTCTGTGGAAGCTAGAAATCTCAAAAGTATGAGACTATACTGCTGTCTATTATTTAAATGGTCTAGATCCTACCCTAGATCCCACCCTGGGAAAAAAAAAGACTAAGGAAACACTACTGCTAATACAGTCTTAGTTGACTGCAGACTGAAACGTACATTAATCCAACATACTGTACTGGCTGATCAGTAAGGCTCAACTGAAATTCCCCTCAGCAGCTATATTTTAATGTGAACCTGATGCATACTTTTTCTCTGCTGCACATAAAAATTACACTGGCTTGTCAGTTATAGCAGAAGCCTTTTCCCATATCACATCATTTCACATATCGTATCAGTTGCAGGATAGCAAGGAACAATTTGAAGGTTGTTCCATTACGCATTTATTTTCTGCCTCAGTTGTATGCTCATTTTATGCAGAATTCCTCACACTGGTGGTAGTAATAAGCAGTGAGGGGGTGCACAGGGAAAAAAAGCCATTTTAGTGGCAATTTAATACTGGGAAACAACTAAATTTTCAGTAGATTGCTACTAGTCCTTGTACCCCAAAAATTAGAAATAACAGCATCTGGCAGAGGCTGTTAAGACTGCATCATTAACTCAAGGAATGTTTTACTATTCATTGCATCAACAGGTTCAAATGCCTCATATCCAGCCCATAGGAAAAAAAATCTAAATCCATTCTTTTACAAAAAATTGCCATTTAAAAGGAATTTTTTTTAAAGATTAAGAGTATCTGGATTTTTATGTGCTTATGTAGTTCCATAGCTAAATGACATAACCTGCCAGAATCTGTAATTTAAGAGTATATTCTGAAATTCAGGTTAAAAAATATTATGTCAAGAACTGTGGTCACAGATTAATTACTTGGAGTGTGCAAATTTTCCAGGCATTTCAGTCCAGAACACTGTTTAAAAATACTATGTAATAAACAGGAAGTTCTGCTGGGAAAGATTCAGTCAGTGGTGGCTTCTTTACTTTTCTGTATCAGCGTAATCAGCCTAGCAGTTTGCTACAGGTCTTTCTTATAAATTCTGTGCTTCTCTTAATACAATCTGCATCTCTTCTATGAGAATTTACCAGCATAGTAATATCTGCAAAGTATTCTTTATGCAGACTCAGAATAGGGAGCTCTTTTCTTCGTCTTTTTCTCATAGCTGCTCTTGTTCTTCCAAGTTTTCCCCTGGCATTTTTTTGCCTAATGAGTTGTGAAATCTAATCAATTGCAATAATTAAAACATACTGTGTGTGGAATGATGCACTGCTTTAATTACACAACAAAGTCCCAAACAAATAAAAGCTTGAGATTCTTACATTAGAAGAAACTAAACTACTTTACTTTGCTGTAAATTTTTGCACTAAGAACACATTCATGCTTATAGATTATATGTATAAATCACTTAAGGTTCCAGGCTTGCTGTACTGAATATTTTATTAAAAGAGCTGGTGGAGTTCAGGCTTGTGTTAGCAGCACATGAAGAATGGCTGGAACAAACAGATGGATGCTTGTTTTCTATAAAACACCCAAAATGCATGGAGTTTTAGCAATGTCACATAGTGCAAGAGGGAATGCTATTCACTAACTCACCTCTTTTCTAGGATCTTTTGAATGCTGGTAGACATTTAGGCATAAAATAAATCCCTTATGATAGACTGAAATGCCAGTGGTTCCTAATTAAAATCAGTTTGATGACAGTTGGGTAGATACATTCTTACAATTTTTTTAATTTTTTTTTTTTTAAGAACAATGCATGTCAAGTAATTTGGTCCTGGTATTATACAGCTTTTTGCAATCCTATTATTTGCATTCTGATTCTGGCCCCAATGAGGCTCCATCAGCTTGACAGAAACTGAAAGCTCAAATATTCAGACCTGTGCCTTGTTCATTTGTTCTGTAAATTCAGAAAGTATAATTATGTTATTTAGTATTTTAGAGAAATCAAGCCTGCATTAGCTGTTTCACAGTCATTGAGGTGAAGTGGATAACCCAGTACACCTTATTTAAGTTTCCAACTTTAATACAGAAATCTGATACAGGCAACTTTCACAGTTTGAAAGGCAGTTATTGCACTCTTATAGTGTTGTCTTTTGTCTGCCTCAGTCCTATCTACAAATTTCATTAATCAGCCCTGCCTGCATATGCACTTTTATTGCCCTCCTTCTTTACTAAGATTGGCTTCTTTTGCTGATATTGGTAGCAGGAGGTTTAAAGGAATGTATAGCCCTCCTAAATAGGATAGATTAACCTAAATTTGGAACTTAAGGTTACAAACCTTAAGTTTGTAACCTTACAAACCTAAGGATGTTTACTGAATTGGCTGTACAAAGGATGAAGACAGATGGTCCGTAACTCAAAGAAAAAATGAATGGATCTTATTTCTCCAAAAAAAAAGTTTAAAAAAAAAAAAGGATAGAAGCAGCACTGGTAGAGAAAAATTCAAATAAATATGTTTGAATACTTTAGATTATGAAAGGTGATACCTGTATACCTGTTCTGCACAATTAGTAGCTGAAAAAGGCCAAAGATAGTACATAAGTACAACATAGTGCCAAACACACATCACACTGTGAGCAATTTCTGTTTGTGCTTAGAGAGCTGAATATCCACTTGGTAACCCATTGACGAGACAAGTTTATTGCTATTTTTCTCAAAGCTACAGTGAGGTGGCCTTTCTATCTCTAGAACCTCTATCACCACTGTGACCAGTCTCTCTGCATACACTCTTCACACTTGCATTCTTCTTATCTACATTTCACTCTTCTTGGGTGTTCCAGCAATTTTGTCAGACCTAATGCATCCTTGGAACATCACCAAATGGATTTAACAGTTCCATTTCTGAGAAATGAAAGTAAACACTTTTGTGAATGAGCTTAAACTGATCTTTAAAACAAAAAACAATTTATTTTAGTATTTCTAATAAAAACCTGTATTTAATTAGGACTTCCAACCAAAATAATATATTTTTTCCAAGTGTTATAATAATTTTGTAATAACATTTTAACACTTTTTTCACTGTCTCAAAGCTGCTCATATTCCTTAGAGTATAAATAACTAAACTTTCTGGCAAAGCCATGAGGTTCTCTGATATTAATTTTTTTTCTCACAATATTGGTTCTGTAAAAGACAATGACGAGCTATTCCAGGCAAAGTGGAAGGCTGTGAGGTACAGAGATGCCTGAACTTTATCAAAATGTCTTTTTTCCATCATAGGAAAATTCATACAGAACCAGGCCTGCTGGAGAAAGATGGGGGAAAAGTGGGGGTAGAGGATT
>VYZP01015923.1:0-12464 GCA_013400635.1 Hypocryptadius cinnamomeus | reverse complement strand
GTCTTACCTTTCACAAAGACGTAACTGTCCCCTCCACATTCCTTGCTGTCCATACAAGGAGCAGACAATACTGTCAATCCTTAGAGATCAGTCACTGCTGACTGATACAGCTCTAAATTTGAAAACTAAGTGTCAGATACTAACACTGTACTGTTAGTGTTAGTGTAGTAAAGGATCCACAAGTAAATTATATAAACATAAAATTATTTGAATAAATGCAAATCACTATTGCAAGTAACTTGCTTGTAATAATCAATCTTAGTATGTTTATAGGCACTCATTCTAGCAAAGAATGCATGAACTAAATTATTCTTTCAAAGTATTTACTATGCTTTTTAATTACTCTAAAAGCAATCTTTATTTCTGTGTAAGCCTTACTCTGCTCTTAAACATGAGCACTGCAACTGCAATAACACTGCAGCATTCCAAAAATTCCAGTCTAAGCTTCTATGCATACTGTCTCAAAGGTAGACTTGAAGTTAATATATTCAATGCATAAGAAAACAGATTTTAACCTGTTGGCTTTCGCTTCACTCTCATAAACATTAGCAGTAAGAGTCCTTCAGGCCACATTATCTCTCCCCATGTGACTTCACTGCCCTCAATGGGTTTTCACTGCTGTAACCAATTTATTCTATAATTAGAGTTTAATAAACAATCTCTCTGATGATGTACAGGAAGGGAAATAATTCACCCTTCCTCTCTTGCATAGACTTCTCAGTGATAACAAGACTAAAATAGAGTAGAAAACACTACTTTTGACACTCGATCAAGTACATGTAATTGTGAATTCAGATAACCACTCTTAGGTATGGGGAGACCTTATTTGTGTGCAGTGACTTCAAAGTAGGAAAATCACTTCAAATAAAACTACAGTACTAACAGCTATTGCTTTCCTGAACTGATGGAAGATTTTAACCAGCCAAAACCATACACTGTTCTGAAATAATTTTTAGAAACCCGGCAAAATAAACCTATATTTTAATGCTTGTGAGATTTTTTGTGTCTCACCATGAAGCTCCATTTTGCCACTCTGCTACTTCCCAGCTGAACATCTGGACTACTCAAATATGTGGCATGGCACAGTAACTGCTAATTATCAAAAGGAGCAGCTTGAAAACTTGCTCTGATCTTTTAAGAAAGGATTTTTTGCTAAAAATACAAGCCAGAGTTTAGAAATGGGATTTATGTCAAGCTTATATGAGATTGTAGCAAGAAAATAATGTACACAGTACAGGTTACTGATAACTTTTTTTGCTGCATTTAATGCTAAGTGGCAAATTGCTCTGAACCAACAAATATTCACTGACTTCTCCAGGTGAGGGACTTCATACACTCCTCTCACATAAGCACAGTCCAGCAGACATTTTAGGAGGAGAGTAAACAGTACTTACTTCCATAGCTTTGGATCATTTACGATCCAAACACCAGTGTAATCAATACAAATATTTCTTTTGATTGCTGTGTACACCCTGAAGTAGAGCACTGACAGAGATGGTATAACCTAAACTGTACAAAGAAAATATAGGTGCCTATTTAAGGACATTCAACATATGGGTACAAAATGCTTTGTGTTAAAGGGGAATTCTTGTTTTGAGAGTGCAGAATATAATGAAAAATGTTTTTACAACGTGACATGAATAATTCATATATATATATATATATATATATATACACAAATATATATATAAATAAATTATGCAGAAGATCTCCTTTTGTCACAAAAAACTTAAGCAAGAAAGCTATTGCATTAATCTCCCAGGATACAGCCTTTAATTTATAAGAAGGATTTGTTCAATGTAGATTCTGGAGATTATAAAAAACCCACTAGGTATTTTGAAGCATGATCTCCTGATGATAAATGAAGATGACTGAGTCCATTCTCTACGCTACAATTAGGGCTCGTCTCCAAAAATACAACTGTGAATCAGCCTTCACACTTAGAGTATTTGTTTCCATCTCATTTGTTTCCAGGGTTTCTGTTCATTTTGAGAAGCCTTGATGTCTTTTAAATAGAGAAAAAACAAAGAACTACATGTTTTGAAGACTTGAAATAAATAGGAGGAATTCCTTGATGTGTTTTCTCATATATTTCACAATCTCAATGCTTTTAATATGAAATGGTTTATAAGTAGAGCAGATTTGAAATATTAATCATTAGCATATATACCAGGGTGTGCAAAAGAGCGAGGAAAATCCTGAAAAATATCTTAGCAACAACCTTGTTCTGATTTAGTGCTTATTTTACTCTTGACAATCTCTACTCTCCATTTTAATTCACATACTTTGATTAGTCTTTTGCTGTCATGATAGAAGACAGATATGAGGTTTAGAGCTACTAGTATTACAAGAGTCTTGGTCTTTTTATATCCATACATCCTTTCAATTGCTGAATAAATTTTTAACCTCAAAATCAGTATTTTGAAATTCATTCGAATTTGTAAGTCAGCATTTTTTTCCCATGCCCGACAGTATTTGTCTTAATTTAAATACGTCAGTGGAAAAAATAAAACTAAATTTAAAAAAAACCAAAAAAAACCCCCAAAAAACCAAACCAAACCAAAAATCCCAAAGCCCCCAGCTATTTTCTGAAAAAGCTTAATTTCCAAAGCTTTTATTTTTTTGTTCAAAATCCCATCTGGGATAGAACTAGCACACTGTGAGATGGATTAGTGTATCTGTGCTGTTCTCTGTCTCTGCAGACAGGTGTTACAGATGTAGAGTAACTTCAGGACTTCTCTAGGAGCTCCAGTGCTTCTCTGTGCATGCAAATACCACCCCTATTGGCACATGCCTAGCATGCCAGGGCTTTTCAAAAGGACTTCTATTCACTACATGTGCACTACACAAATCATATATCACAAACACGTGGAAGCCCTAGCCTGGGTCCATTGCATTTCCACTTGCAGTGGCACCTCTGGTCACTCTGTACCTTTGTTCCTCTCTGCTCCTGTATGAAGCTCTTTTGGCAAACATTCTCCCATCAATGTGTTAAAGGAGTGGAACAGTAAAAAATGCACAAATTAACCATCCTGATAGCAAATTAACTAATGCAAATAAATGCAAATTCAATGCATTACCCTGGCATGTCATGCTAATGAGAAAACAAGTCATTTAGTCAATCAAGGAAATATACAAATAAAAAACATCCTTTTCCAAGGTACTTTGACAGAGAAGTCTAAAAGAAATTAAATACTGCAACTGTACTTTGAGTATATAAATTACTATTTGTGTAGTTTGCAATAAGAACATTCTACCTTGTGGTTTTTTTTTTCTGTTCAGCTTGGCAATAGCAATATAACAAAACGTATTTCCTATTTAAAAATACTGCAGAAATTAATTTTTCTCACTAATGTGATGTTTGAATCTTAATGCTGAAAAAAACTCCAAACAACTAAAATGCACTCAGCATACTGTTGAAAATTCAGCTTTATCTAATGTCAAATGGTACAACCAAGTAGTTTGTATTTCTTGAAAGATAATAAACAGCTTGTCCTTCTAAGACCTGCTGTTGCAAACAACATTTGCCTTTCTCCATGTGTGCATCTGAGGACCACTGTTACAGTCCAAGTGTCAGATTGCAAGTTGCTATGGAAGATCTGCTGCCCTCAAGGAAATCATTGCACACGTGTTTTTGTGGAGTATAAGCACATATGATTAAACACAGTACACATAAAGAAGGGTCAGGGCCCAGTGAAAAGTACTGGTCATCACCTGTAGTAATAAACAGGATCAAGCAATGTAATCAAAGTTCCAGAATTAATTGCTGGAATATCAGGACTGACCAAATCAAGACACCAACATTGATAAATACCACTGTGCACAGTTGCTGTAAAGGAGAGATAAGAACAACACTAGATGCTACTCCTTTCTGAATAGCAAGGTTCGGGTTAGGAGCTAAAAGGTACCAAAGATTTCTTTGCTGCTCCTTTGAACTTTTCAGTGTTATCTCCCAAGCTCCTTCTCTGAACAATTTAGGACACACTAATTACTTTGCAAAACATTTGAAAAGTAGGCATCTGAATATTTTTCCATGGTTGTTAAATTGAATTCTACTTTTCTGCATCTGAAGAATCAGTAGCAAATACTTTTATGTCAAGGAAATGGACAAACAGCTTTCTGGCAAAGCTGATTCCCTCCCATTAGTCTAATGCATTATGGAACAGCAAAATTACAGCATGCTAAAATGTTAACCTGTAAAGTTCAATCAGCAGCTGTGACATGCTTAACCCAAACACTTTTCTACGACTATATTATAAAATTAATGGAAATGCAATTACTACTTCTTAAAGAAAATCACATACTTTCTTTTATATTCTTGTATATTTCTAATATGCAGTCACTCACTGGGGTCTTTTACACGGATGATTACCTTCTCAAGATCTATGTTGCTGTCTCCACAATACCTATGTCAAAATAAATGCCAGTTTCTCTATAGCTAATCTAGCAAAAGTAAGCTCAAAAATGAACCCAGTGATGTAAAAGGGGATATTCAGCAGAATAGAAGCCTAATTTTTCCTCCACTCCTTCTCAAAGGACTTCACATTCTTTGCAAGTCCAACTTTCCAATTTTTATTATTACTTGGCATTTCCTAAGGGTTCGAACAAATGACCATTTCTAGCTATCTAGTACTTACCATTTAGCAGAAGGAATAGCAATCAAATTTGCATTTGGAATTGTCTTATTTCATTTGCCTGAAACAATAGAACTTGACTAAGCTTTCCACAGTCTGACACACATTTTGTCAGGTGAAATAAATATTGTGGGTTTTGATGGACAAATGGAAGAATGCTCAAAGACTGTGTTTATTAATGTTTTTTTATTACTTGCCATCTCTAATTATGCTGTATCCACAGCAGAATATTTCTTTCTCTTTTTCGGTACCAAGCACAACTGAAAGGTCAAGGGTCACTCTTTAGGTAGAATACTTGAAGATTGAGTGGCTTTACTCATTTTCCAAGGTCAAAAGAGAAATATAAGGAAAAAGTACAGTAAAGCATTTTAAAGCTGGTGAAATTCTATAAAAAGGACTGTTAATTCATAGAGGGAAGGAGATGAACATGCTGTTCACCTGTAGCTCTGCAGTATAATTTTCATATCAAGTGTTAATGACAGGTAACCTCCCTAGAGATTTATTCATTCATTTTCTCCCAGGTACAGTGTATTAGCCAAAGACTTTTCTGCACAGCCATGATGTGAATTGCAATTAATGCTGAGCAGCCAGGGGTTGTTTGTTACATTATTAGACCAAGTGAAGCTGAATGACTCACTCTATGCTCTTTACAGAAAGAAGACAAGCAAGACAGATGTTTATGATAGACTACCTGGATCCCTATAGAGGAACGGCGACTCTTGAGGAACTCCTCTGCTTTTGTCACCAGGATGGCCTTGTCACTGGTCCGTATGGCGGTGCTCTGGCTCTCGGCCGCGTGGCGCTGGGCAGCCGCTGTCTCCAGGGCGAGGTTCATGGCCTTGTTGCTGTCCAAGCTGTCGGTGGAGTTGTACATCCCTCGCCCGTCCTGCGGCCATGGGGACATCCTCTGAGTCCGGCTGTCGTGATACGCATCCTGCGTGGATTCTGTACTGCTCTGTGCCGTGACGGAGATCAGTGGCTTGGAAGTGGTGCGAGGGGGGACTGGCGGTGGTGTTTTTTTGTAACTTGTGTAAGTTACAGCTATGGAAAGAATTAAAAGAAAATAAAAGAAATAAGCAGAAAGAAAAAAAAAGAAAGAAAAAAGGAAAGAGAGAAATCAAGATTAATCTGATGGAAACTTGACAACAGAAATCACCTTAAGATTGCGCTATTTAAAAATTATGATGGTGTAACGTAGTACTCTTCATCAACCTCACTATTATTTGAAAGTGTCACTCAGAGTCAGATGGCCATTCACAGAAACATTTTATTTCAACAAGGAGGAAGGAAGGGGTGGAAATGGGAGTTACAAATTGCAGTGAAGATGAAAGAAAGCGAGGAAATGTGTGTTAAGACTTTTGCTGGGTAAGTACACACTGAGGCTTCTGAGATTAAAGGATAAAGCTCATAAAAGGAATAAAAGAAGATTTATTTTGTTTTCCTGTTCTTATTGTCTGAACTGTGAGCTTTGTGGTATGCCACACTACTTTATGGTACGCCACACTATAACATTTTAAAATCCTTCCAGGTACACTGGTTGGAATTAGGCAAGGTTGGCTACTTACTTGTGCAAGAAGCATATATTTTAAAAATTTTCTCAATACAGTTAATAAAAGGAAATTCAAGGCATGTTAAAAATATTGTAATATATGCAAAGCTATTAAGACTTTGATGCGTGGAGCAGTTCTGAAGCTGGTTTAACATATATCCTGTCTTCCAGCATAAGGCTCAACAAAACATCCAAGAAAATTCTACAGATGCAGAACTGTGCCAATACATCCTTACAAAATTTTAAAAATTTCATAGAGATTAATATTTAATCATTAATATCACAGAGCTGAATCTTCTAATTGTCTAAGCCCACTATACACTTTTTCACCTTTTTTTTTTTTTGGTACTAAGAGTATTTCTGCTGTGGAAGTGTATTTTCCCCAAAACACATACAATCATAATTCATAAAATTAGCAACTGATAAAGAAATGCATTGTGGTATATCTTTATTCCTGTATGGAGAAACCAAGTCAAATTAATTTCTTGTATAGTTACAGAAGTAAGCTTGCCTTTGCCTGGTGTTACAAATGGATTGACATTGCAACAGTTACTCAGGTAACCTTGGAATTGGGGTTACTTGAGTCCAAAAAAGGTTCTGTAAGTGTTCCTCTTCGCATTACACCAGAATGGGCTGATGAGCAGTGAAGTCAGTCTCTCCAGCTGTGTTTTTTGTATAAGGCTATGTTGCAGCTATCTGGAATGAAGAGGTCAGCTTAGGAATTAACACCTTGGACTGCTAAGCCTGTATCACCAGGCTAGCCTATGTGAACAGTGAGTCTAGAGAAAGTGACTCTTAAATGTTGACTCTTGATAATCATACATTAAAGTGTTGTCGTACATAAAAGAGAGAAAGGCTGAGCTAGGAAAGAAAACCTTCATTTAAGGAACATTTTAAATTACTGTTGATGCTGCTCAATTCTGGTAGAGATTTAGAGCCTTGCTCTGAGCTGAATTGCTCTAACAGAGTGAAACATGTAAAACACGTGAAACACGCTCTTCAGAATCTGAGACTGTGCTTTTTTTGAAATGCCATTTTGTTGTCCTATCACCAATCTTATCTCCTGTCAGTTTTGTGACCAGCAATTAAGAAGAAAGAAAAGACTCAATATTTTCCATATGCTTTAGGGAGTACAGAAAGTTCACAGAAGAAGGGGGAGGCTGTAAATATTGGAAATTAAGTCAGTGTCTAGTGAACTCAAGCAGTGGGTCTGAGGAATGTTTCCACTAAGAGAGTTGCCATAATGCTGCTCCCCCACTCTGCAAATGTAGATGCTAGTGATCAACATGCTGGGAAACACTATAAATAAAGGAAATGGGGTGAAATAGGGTGAACAATATTCAGCACAGGAAGAAAATTTTACCTGTGACATAACACAGGTTATCACTGTGATAACTACTTTACTGTTTTTACATCTGTCTTCATGTAAAAGAATAGCAGTGAATAATGAAACATATGGTTAATGTGATAATGAAACATCACAAGCAGGTATATCTCTACTACTTGAGCAGCAGACCACTTCTCTGTCTAATGAATATAAATGTTAAACTGCTCTTGCAACCCTTCTTAGCTGACTTAATCTTCATTTACATTTCTGAAAAAGAAAAATTCTTCCTGTGGCAAAACCAAAACAATTTCTTGCCTTTTTTGCTTCCCCCCTTTTTTTCTACCCCTAGGATTGAATATTTTATTCTAAAAAAGTCTGATTATTTCAGTAGAGTGACATGATTTAAAGCCAGCAGGTATTAGAGTAATTGCAGTGTTCTGGTAAGGATTTGATTGTGAACACTAAACAGAAATTAAAAATCCCACAGATGTTGAACAAAGAGAAGAAACTTCCAGTAGACTGGAAGTTTGTGGGAAACTGGCTACATGTTTACAGTGAAATATGGCAGGAAGAAATTCAATTAATTCCTATACACTCACAGAGATCAAATATTGAGCAGGGAATAAAAAAAATCCATCTCTACACTGTTAATGAATTCGTATCTGGAATAACAGTTTCAGAGACAGAAATCTGGGACTAATTGGAGACTAAAAAATCAAGTGAGAGTATAGAGATCTGCATTTGAGAGTCAAATCTTGCTACCAAATTCTGTTTGCTTTAATCACTCAAGTGGTTCTAGTGAAGTAAATGGGATAACTTGGCACGTGTTGCTGACTTAAGAGAGGGCTACATAACAGATTAGGGTCTTGTTAAAGGAGAAAGTAACACAGTAATCCACAGTTTACTGTTCATGCTTGGGTTTAGATCTCTAATAAATAAGGATTGCCTTAAGGTCTGAAGCATGAAACTTTATGTCACTTGCAAATTGTTTCCATTAACGATGGCAACTGGGAACAGTCCTGGTATCAACAATAACCCTTTTCTATTGTGTCTAGTTCTTGGTCCTGGCAATCATAAATGCAACATGTTATATATGGGATGAAACAGTTCCTGCTCCTAATAGAAAATGAACTTTTTATTTATCACCTGCTTATGCTGCTGGACGGGGGCTCCTGTCACCTTTGCATCATTCTCTACCTGGTACATTTTATTTCCCTTAGTAGTTATTAGTCCAAAGCAAGCATATAAAAACTCCTCAGCACTGCTTCGTGTCTTCCCCATTTTTAGTCATCATTCTGCAAACTCCAGAGCTGTGGAGGACTTTGCTGGCCCCACAGAGAGGGTTGGTCCTGGGCTGAGCACTGACTGAGGACAGTGCCCCACAGCTCCACAGGGCACTGGTGATGAAAATTGAACTGGGAATGAGAAGACTGGGATGGAGAATTCTTGTCTTCAGTGCAGACAAGCTGAGCATCAGAGGCAGCACACAGCAGGAGATGAGACCCAGCATGAGGCAGAGAGCACCAAGAAGGCAGAGCTGGTGCAGGATGGCTTCAGACAGATTTAAATTGTGCACTTAAACAGGTGCCAGAGACACGCTCCATGTTGGACACATAAAACACCAATCCAGGATAATCTCCTGTTGTTTCTAGTGCTGACCAAAGATTGCTGATTTCTTTAGTTTTCTAATTTCTTTAATTTTTTAGTGGTTTTAGTGTGCATATACTGAATATTCCTGATATTTCTGTCACCATTCCTGCTGTTGAGCAATGAGGCTCAAGCAAAGTAAAAGCAACTGCAATGCTGTTAATCAGTTTGCAAAATCTGTAGCTGCTCTGAAACAAAAAGCAAAAGAAAGTAGATGGCACCAGACATAAATATGTCTTTTTATATATAAACTAGAAAAAGAAAGTAAAATTTTCTTTCCATTTGTATTCAAAGGCTATCTTGATATAAAAAGCAAAATTTATTTTTTGCTTAATTTAATAAAGTGGAAGAAATATTTTTTAAAGTTCTGAACATACATTTTATCTCCCTTTATAGGCTTATAATAATCAATCAAAAATTGCAAAAATGGTAACAAACTGTTCTAATTCTAAATCATGTGGGTATTTCAGACTCATATTTAAATCAAAGTATTAGCTGCTTAGGTATCAAAAGTATTAACTGCCCACTTCAACATAAATATGTGCAATTGGCTCCACTTTTTTAGATTTTCCTTTAAGGAAGGGCATTTAGAGAAATGGAGAGAAAACAAAAGGTTCTGTGCTGCTTTGCAGTGGGCCAGAATAAACAATTATGCAAACCAGGTATAAATTGTTCAGGAGATATGAGAAAGTAACAATGCAGCATAACATGCATTAAGTCAGAATGTCAAGAAAAAGTGTAAAACATCAAATTAGTTTTGTAAAGATTGATATCTGAAGTGCCACACCCTCACATGCACAAGATTGCCTACCAGTGCTGAATTTGGCACAGAGGTGGCTACCAAGGGCCTGTTCTGTAAACCACATTAATTTTTGTATGTGCTCTGTGATGCCAAGGCAGCATCGGTCACAACCAGAATAACAGGCACTATGGCAATACTGCAGAGTAGCCAGGAAGATGATTCCAGCACTGAAGAACTGCCAATTTGGTGGTTCGGATATACACAGTAGAAATACAAGGAAGATTTCCCCATAATTCATAAGCAACAGTTTAACTGATATAGCTGGAAGCAGAATATCCCTCTTAATCTACACTGTATTTGTCTAAACTTGCTAAATGTTACTGTTGATACAGCCATAGAAGTCAGTTATTCAGGCCATATTTCAGTGCCAGCAAAGTTTATACTAGAAATAAAATTACTAAAATAAGTCAATTTAGATATAACTTCAGGTTAGCCACAAACCTTCACAGACACAAGGCAGTAGGAGAAATGTGATCTATTTGATGAAATAGCAGTGGCTGTGGGTGACATTCAGAACACCTTTCAAAAGGCAGCCTTCTAATAAATCACCACTTTTGGTCCATTTGCAAGACAGAATCACCTGAGGGGTTTTTACAAATCAATATAACCATTAAGCACTTAGTCAAAATAACATTATTTAGGCTGAGATCACAAAGTTAGCTGGGTGATGAATTTAAATGAATGCACCATCAATTAAAGGAAATGGTTGTGGAAGGAATGAACTGGATTTTCTGTTTTGTAAGGAGGTTTATCCAGAAGGAGGATAATTACTCTGCAGGGAGCTGGGAGCTGCCCTGGAGGCAGAGGTCTCAGGGGCATGCTGCTGAAGGCACACAGGGCTCCTCTGAGGAGCACAGCACCAGGAGAAACACAATGCAGATGCCCAGGCTGGAGATAGATCTTCTGCTTTGCACAGGCAAAGTCAACACCAACCTGAAATTATTCTAGAAGAGGAAAAAGAGACCTTCTCATAATGAAAGGCAACAGTCAAATCTAACCTTGTATCAAAAGAGTACTCAGTTTTTGGAATAGTCTTTGGTGTATACTGTTTTAGCCAAAGGCTTTGGAAGTCCCAGGTAGAATGACTGTCCCTGAAATGCCCTGAAATCTCTTCACTGTTCTCCATCATGGTCATTAGAAATTCTGAGTTACTCCTAAAATAAAAATGTACACATGGATGCCTAACAGTTATTTCTCAAAACACAGAATAATGATCATTAAAAGAACATTAAGAAATCAAAGGGGACTTTTGAGAAAAAAAAATCACAGACACTAAAAGAGTTTATTTCTCAAAAAAAGAATTAATTATTTGATGATTTTTCTAACCAGGCATGGATGTCAAAAATAAGAATACAAATCCTAATTTAAAAGAGAGGGTGTTGGGACACATCTTTTTATATATGCCTCTTTTCATCTTCCATCTACACCAGTCTCTGATTCCAAACATCATTAAAAGGAGACTGTAGTATCAAACAGGCCAGTTTAATTGTACAAAATAATCTGCTTTTCTTACTCAAATTCTGAAATGTTAGTAAGGCACTTCCTTCTTGAATCAGTTATACGTTTAAAGTTCAGTCATAACAAAAAAGATTTTAAAATGCTTGGTTTTAACACGTGTAGCCTCTGGTATTTAATTAAGAAAAACAGATCTGTTAGAATGATGAGGAAAAGGTTGAATCAGACTGTTTGGATCCAAGCAAATCAGTAAATCAGTCTGTTTGGATCCAAGCTTGCCATTTTCATTGTGTGCCCTCAGTGATCACCTCAAAACCTACACTGATGATTGGAGTCTCTACTTTCTCCTTTCAGTGCTGAAGCAGTGTGTACTCAGGCTGCACAGAAAAAAAGAGTGATTTGCTCCATTACCTGACCCTAGACAGGCACCTGAATGTAAATCAAGTTCTTCAGAGTGCTCCTCTAACACACCCACTTGTACTTAAGTTGAAATACTGTCTGTATGTGAGTGTAGGGCAGGCGAGGGAAACATGTCACAAACAGTCCAGGCTTCTCCAGCCCTTTCCTTTGCTCCTCCCTGGAAAGGTCCACACCTTTGCTTGCTGCTCTGGTGGTGAAAGGTCCTGTAATTTCTGAGGGCTTTCCTTGTTCAAGAGTTTCTCCATTTTAAAGGTTGTTGAGAGTGGGTTTTTTTAATTGTAAGAATATTCAAACCTTGCAAAAGTAGTCATTAAAACTTACCACTGTCATACTGTGATTCATATTCAAGAGATAATTTTGGTTTTAATTAAATTCACTCCTTTAATTAAATTCTGAATAAATCTCTCTCTAACATAATCAAAGAGATGCTTTAGTTGTTAACCTATCTTTCTGCTTCTTCTCTTTTCTCATTCAGGCCTCCATGATGAATCCTAGCCAGTAAAGAGACCAGAGAGTTTCTCATTAGACAGAGTCTCAAGTTTGGGTATCTGTGAAAAGACCCTGTTCTTCCCTTTGAGATTAAACAGCAAGAAACAGCGATATATATGTGTGTGTATATATATATATGTA
>VYZP01015916.1:3119-15773 GCA_013400635.1 Hypocryptadius cinnamomeus | reverse complement strand
AAGATGTGAATCATGTTAATTTTCAATCTTCTAATAAAGGTTGTCTAATGAAACTATTAATAGCCAAAATAATCCTTCTCTCAGAACATCTATTTCTACAAATATCCCTAACAAGCAATACATACAACTTTTTAATATATATAAGATGAAGAATTTTCAGATACTGAAAATGTTCATTCAGTAATAACCGAGTTGACAGTACATCTATAGATTAACCAGATCCATTAAATAATTTCTGAACAAATGCTAAGCATACAGCTTTCCTTCTAACTCATTTCAAATCTCATCGTGCTGTGGGGAAAAAGGAAAAAAAAAAAGTGAGACTGATGAATTCTGTGAAGTCTGTTAAAATTGCCTTTTAAACAGCAATGTATGGAATCACTGACTTAGGAATAGCCTAGGCAGCTATGGTACAATTACAAACAATTATGTCACTTGTTGTCTGTCATTTCACCCTCAATGCCAACACTAGCTACAGCATCATTTGGGGTACTTCATCACACACACAGAGGTTAAAGTCATTCTCTTGCCCAGCAACACTAAACTTGTCAGTCTCAACAAGTAAGCCTGTTTCTACCATAGGAGAAATTTAGCTTGCTTTCTGAAAGCACCAGTTTGTATTTTCCTTATGCAAAGTACACAAGTATGCAGTACTTTTTCTGAAGAACAATATAATCTACTCAAAATATTTGTGCTTTTGCATGGAATCAGATTTTTAGTAAAGACATCTGAAACAAAATATTAAGGATGTAGCAGCTGATTTCATCAAGTTAAAAAAACGAAATCCAAATGTCACTGCATTGTTTTTATACAGCTTGTCAGGTACACATAAAATGATCACAATGAAAGTCCTGTAATGAATGAATAGAGGTGTTCTGTTTCCAAATAAAGCCTTCCACAAGGTGAGACAAAGATTCTTTTTCAGGGATCTGTTGTGCAAAGAGCCTATCTTTGCAAACTAATTTCTATCTAAATAAGAATACACCTATTATTTAACTTAGAAGACAGCAATATCCTATAGCACTGCTGAATGTCTTCCACCCCCTTACAAGTGGAGTGGCCCGAGAAGTTCCAGTCTTACTCCAGTGAGGTGCTCCAGTTTGGAATCCCATGCCAAATTTCTATGCTCTGTCATGGCCTGGCATGAAGGCCTTGCAATTGCTGCTCCAAGACAAACCACATATTATGATGCAAAGAATAAAATAAATCCACATCCTAACAATCACTCATTTATGATGACGACTGACACTTGTATTTAAACTCCTTTCAAAGCACTCTAATTAAGTGAAGCATGAAGCATGGGCTAATATTTAATAGACCTTAGTAATACTATTTGTAATATCATATCTTGTTCCAGCTCATTTAAAAATATGTTAAGAGGTTTATAAGAATCTTTTTTTCTGAAGTACAAATTTCCAAGAAGTAAGTTTTAAGTATGACAGTAAACACCTACATTTTTAACCCTCCTTTTAGACATTTGCCTAAAGCATTTAAGATCACTTCTTGGTTAACATGGATAACACAACAAAAAGGCAATGAAAGCTATAATCTTTATCAGTGCTATTTTGGGAAATAAACTTCAATTACAAGGGACAGAAATCCAGGCTTTAAATTTAGTTCTTACCTCCCGTGCCTGTAGTCACCAGAAATTCTCCCATCGTTTCCCCAGCCTGACACTGCCATCTATAGCAGTCTCGTGCTTGCAGCTGTGATGCCAGCACTGATGAGAACAGAATGTGTGGTTGTGTTGCAAACACAAAGCATTTTGTGAAAAACGGGTTTGGATTGTACATGAGTACAAACATTAGTGGCCAATAACTTAAACTGGTGGAGTTTTCATGGGATTAAGACAGCAGCCTACTGACTTCTAGTCTAGGAAAGGTAACTCTCAAGCAGGAGCAACAGCACTCCTTTCAGGGCCAGTTGGGTGTATATATGCAAATAATGGATTTCTTTATGGAAAAGACAAATGTGAAGCCACCCATCACACACAGAAGCTGAGAGAACACAGAAGCTGATTTGGAACAGCATTATCTGCAATTTTAATCAAAGTTCAAACATGTAAGTCCTCAAACATAGTATGGAGCTTGTGGTATGAACTGCAGAATTTCACCATTTCAAAACCCTTCATGGAGCTCCATGTGAAATCTATAAAGTTCAAAAAAGTAATAAAAAATTCCTAATCAGTAACAAAATGAACTTTATACTTAGACTCACAGGTATTCACTGAGTAATACTGACTGGTGCCATTCCACTATACAATGGCAAGTTCATAAACATATACAGCACATAACCTATTCTTACCAGAAGCCATAAACACCAAGAATCTAACAGTATTCAGAAACAATTGCTTAGAATAAATGAGAGATGATAGGTATCCCCCATTCAAGATTATATGATACTGGAATTAAGTAATATGCAGGAGCAGACTGTACTATAACAATGCTTTTTTATCCCAAGTTTTAAGTCTAGCCCAGAGCTCAGGAGACTTAAGTTAGTATGTATCAATGTAATTTCAGGCTTTTTTGTAGATGTTGTTTACATTTAAAATACCTGAAAACTCACTAGGACAGCTGTTGGAACACAAACTTCCCAAGTTTTCCAAATCCAAAATAAAAGACCTAATTAGTAAGACAGGCATGGTCTCTATGTCAATTCCACAAGAGAAGTTGAAAGATACACACCCCAGACCTTCCTACAAACTGGTGATAATGGGATTCTCTGAGAAACAGTTTCTGTTCCAGACCTTGCTCTAACACAAACAGAAAAGCAATCTGCAACTGGGCAGGTTTCACATCCAGATGAGTACTGTCACCGCTACAGTTCAAACTATAAACTTGGTGGGCAGAAGAACCTCTTTTCCCCAAATGTCACATTATTCCCAATCACTCAGTCTGGTAGAGAGCATTAAATTAATTTGGCCTGAGTCTAGAAACAGTCTGGCAATAAGCAAGCAAATAAAACACCAGCATAAAACACTTATCCCCCCAAATTAGCCACAGATCTAGACTGGTTACCTATATCAGCAACAAGTATGTCCGAAATTATCATAATTATGCATAATAACATCTGAAGAGGCTATTAAACGTTATTCAGATTTTATGCCAATTCCAAACTACAAAGCATCATATTCACCTTGAGCAGGGGATGCAAATTACCTCCCATTTGTTCTCACAATTCCCTCTGAAGCATGTTTTATTAGTCATTGTCACAGACCCCAGGTTTAATTTAGCACAGCCGTTCCAACATTCAGTCCTCCAGGCCATAAAACTGAAAGCGTATGAGCTGCATTATGAAATTCTGTCCTATAACAATAAAGTTAAAGCCACTGACAGCCTTTCTGTATGCACTACAATAAGCAAACAGTTTGTGAGTCTGACAAGAGCATTCCCAGTTTTATGTTGTCGACCAAATTCAAACTGAAATTTATTACATGAGTCACTGCTATCCTGATGACCACCTCTTCCAAGACTTTGATCTTAACAGTCCAAGATAAACTGTTTTTCCAACTATGCAAATCACCCTCATATAATGTCAAATAAAATACAGCCATTATACCCCTGAAAATGTTTTATTTTGTGAATATGTCATTTATTTATTTATTTTACCATAATTACATGCTAGCAGGAGATTAATACAGACTGGGAAAAGCATAAACAGACTATGCAGTCCACATTTGAAATAGAAAATAGCATTTTAAAAGACCTAAAATAAATTTTAAATGCTAAAATTTAAAATCTTGAATACATAATCTAGAGTTTAGTAAGCTTGCAGAAGAGATTTATAAATGTCAAGAGCATCTAAGTCTCACACAGTCATTACATGACTAAATAAAATAATATAACACCACAAAAACACTGACCCATAGATTTGATTTCTTCCTGAGTGGAAGCTTGCTGCAATTAATACAAGTCAATGAATGGACCTGTCAGGTGTTCCCAGCATTATAAAAAGGCAGCTGCTATCTGGAAACATAAGTTAAATAATTTATCAAATGATTCTAAATATCGTCAAATTCAGCGCAGCCAGTCATTCAAACAGCTTCTAATAAATTATTTGATACAGCTCTAATGGAAAGCATGAGTTACTTAGAAGCATTTGCTATTAACAGCACCATACGAATGTTTTGAAATTCTACCCAGACATGTCCAGAAGTGACATGCTATAAATCACTTTACAAATATATTCCCCTGCTTTTGAGGTATTATCAGCAACATCCAAGAATTTACTCAAATTAAGAAACAAGTAATTTTGACAGCCTTATGCCATGGTGGAGAATGTGCAGATTTTTATTCTGCATAGCACAGAAGCTTTTCTTTATTTTCCTGCTGGACAAAAAAAAAATTAACAGGTGCCCACACAATTTACCACATCAACAGCATCATAAATATCAACCAACTCCAGAGCATTAAACAATGCCTATACAGTACAAAGGCAACTTCTCAGTAATAACAGGTTGTACTGTATTGTTCATGGCACATCCCTTCCCAAGAAAAATCTATTTCAAGACTAAAGCCAAAAAGCTTTCCTTCTATTAAAATGAGTAGACTCTGTCATTCTAAGAGATTATATATGACACTGTTGATGGTGACAGTACTCTAGCAAAAGTTGGGAGCAAGCAATCTCAATTTCAGGTTAAGGAACACAAGGCCAGGGGACAGAGATGGGTAAATTATTTGAGACATTTATTTAAGAAAAGCACCAACAAATAGTCTTCACCACGTGTTTATGCATTAATTTCAAATTAATATGCTAATCTGCTATTAACCACATTCAAATAAATAAGAAATGCTAAGCAAATGTTTGGGATTAATACATTTCCGATGTATAAGAATAAAATCTAGCTATTATACTTAAAATGATGGCATGAAACAATCAGTTCTCTGGTTCAAAACACTAGCATGGCTTCTTCTAGTGTCTAAAACTACAGGTGTACATGAGACGTACATGGGTGATTACCCATGGATGGATGTGAGGTGCACAGTGGCAGAATAAGAAGAAACACAAACAAATTGCCACACAGGAAATTGCCAATAGATTAAGAAAAAGAAAATTATCACAAAGATGGTCAAACACTGACACCACCATAATCATAGAGACTGCATAACCTCCACTCCTGGAAATACTCATAACTCACACGGACAAAGTCTGAGAGACATTACCCAACTGGACTTGCTTTGAATGTGGAGACAGAACTAGGTGACATCCAGAGGTCCTCTGCAATTTAAAATACTCTACAAATCAGTGCTTTTTTTTCCCTAAAGTCCTTTCCCTATTGGAGGTGTACTTTTCCATTTTCTTATATGCTTCATTTTACACAAGTCTCCCAAATATTTGTACTCGCTTCAAAACAAAAATCAGAAACGTTTTGCGAGCAATCATGATGAGGTCATTGATAGAAATGATGTAATATTACACATTTGGTGCAAGAAGACCCATTTATTTTATGGTAGTTCCATCACCAGAGTCTGCTGAGATACAGTAGCTAAAACAAAAGCAAAAGATTCATTTACAAAGTAATAAACAGCTCTGATCCTTGCAGGCTGTTATCACTCCATCAGTCTGCATCACCCACAAGCTGCAGGCGTTCGGAGACGAGAGACAGGACAGAAAACGAAGGAAACGACAGATCAAAAAAAGCTCGAGTGACCCTACAGGAAGTATTGCATGAATCAGGTGTGCACGTACATCAGACCTCGCGTCTCACACCGAAGGCACACTGCAGAGGACAACGCCATGAGCACCTTTGTTCACATGCTTCAGGGGTGACCTTAATGAAGACGTAGTAAAAGCATCCTGGGTGCACCTGTGGATATTAACCGGCCCACAGTTGCCTATACCACTGAAACATTTGCCCTCTAAAGAAGAAAAGGCTTAAGAAAAAAATAATCCCACCACGAGGCCTCCAGAACCAGTTTATTTCTCACTCCTTAAAAAAGAACCATGCTATTTTTAAGACGCATTGTGATGGGAAGCACATCTAAAAATAAGTTTGCTGGCGCTCAGCGGGCCGGTGTCGCTCCCCACGCCCGTCCCCGGCAGGGCAGCCTGCCCGGCCCGCGGTCCCCGGGGCCGCCTCGGGCGGGGAGGGGGCCGGAGCTGCAGGTGGGGAGGCGGCTTTGTCTGCGATCGGGCGCTAAGCGACGGCGGCATCAAGGCGGGCATCCGCCGGCTGGCGACCGGGCTCCGAGGAGCAGGCGGAGAGGCGCTGGCGGCGGAGGGGAAGGGAGAACGGCCACCTCACCGGCATCCCCGAAACTTTCCTCCGGGCCGCCGCCAGGGAAGAGACGCCGTCGCCGCGAGCCCCCGGAGCGGAGCCGGGCACCGCCCCGCCCTCACCTGGTCCTGCCGCCGCCGCCGCGGGGAGCGGGGGAAGATGGGGACAGCGGAGGCGGCTCCGGGCAGTCCCAGCCAGCGGCGAGATCGCGCCGCCCCGCCCGGAGCTCCCTGGGCTCCTCCCCGCCGGGACGCCCCGAGAGGCGAGGGGGGCGGTGGGCCGGGCTGTGCCGTGCCGTGCCGGGCTGTGCCCTGCCGGGAGCGGGCGGGCATGGCGGGCGCGGCCGCATTGTACCCCTCGGGGAGGTACGGAGCGACCTGGGCGTCGCGGCAGGAAAGCTAGGCAGGTTTCCTGAGAGAGCCGGCCGGGGTCACGCCGCACTCTCGGGAGGAGGTGGCAGGAGCCCGGCGGTGGGGCTGTGGAGCCCGGCTGGCAGCGCCGGGAGCGGCTGCAGGCCGGGCGGGTTCCCTCTGTGTCACACGATCCCAGCGCCGCTGTCCGCAGCAAATGTGCCGGGTCGGATAACCCCGCTAGTGAGGAGAGATAGTCGGTGTGCGAAATAGAAAAGAGGGTGTAAAATGGAGACTTCCAGGGAAACGGGAGTGCTGGTAATACCTGACAGCAAGGAGGTCTTAATCTGAAGTCCTGGATGGGGTGCGGGTCTAAAATAAGGCGGAAAGGGTTAAGTGCAGTCCAAAAAAAACAGAGAAGCTGCGCTGAGCGCTCTGATAGGGAGGAGCAGGAGCGCGGTGCCGCTGCTGAAAGGCATCCCGAGGAGAACAGCGCTCCATTATCTGCTCGGTGAGGGGGCTGGTGAAGGATGGGCTTTTAAGTCTGCGGTCTCAGGTAACTTAAAAGGTAGCACTATGTGTGAAAGGAGTCAGCTAGGAAAGACTTAAACCCATTCGTGTTGCTTTAGATCATTAGTGATAATACCGAGGAGTAGCAGTAGGAACACAGACAGGTATGAGAAGGTTGTTATAAAGGTGAATGTGTTTGCTTGAGAAATAAAAACTTCGTCAGCTGTTAATACTGAGATATAGATACAAAGTTCTACTCAGCTTTAGGCAGGTGAGCTTGTAAAAGCAGGTTAGTGTCTTTTTTCTGCAAGGAACACACCGTTGCTTAAGCAGCATAGCTTATGAGGCCTGGTTGCCTAGGGAGGGATGTTTGTTCTACCTGTTTATTTCCTCTGAGTCCTCTGGATCTCTCACTCTTGCCAAAGTCACCTGTAGTTTTTTCCTCCTGCCTGTATGCCCGGCTGACATGCATATGCAGAGTCAAGGGATGTGTCATTACTCTTTCCAAATTCGTAAGAGGCTTAAGTAAAACTGTGAAATTAGTGGTGGCATTAGTCAAGAGACTAATGGGGTGTCTCTTCTACTCCTTGAAGTCTCATGAAATTTCAGAAAATGTAGTGTCTTTGAGATTTGTATCCCAATTCTTCACCTGACTTGTCAAACTGGCAAAGGCTTCAAAATCTGTGAGGGGCATGCAGTGACAGACAAAAGGACAGACAGAATAATGAAATAGTCATGTAAGCCTCACATTACTTAGGGTTGATTCTAGGTGAAAACTGGACCACATATGACTCGTGTTAGTTTGTTGTCTATAGTAAAGCATATTTGTATTACAGTTAGACACCTCTGTGGGAGCTAAATTACTGTGAATCTCAGTAATTACAAATAGTAATTTTTTATCCAACAAAGATGTATCTAGCAGGGTGTTGCAGGATGGTGAAAAATTAGGCATTGTCTCTATATCATCCATACACCATCTGTGCTGTGCATTACTGCCAGGCAGCACAGAGCCATTAGGGGAGAGTGGGCTAACAGACCTCCGGCTGCCTTTTAGTGCTCTCGGCATTCTGCAGAGCAGCCTCTTAAATGTTCTGGGGTGGTGTCAGAGTGTTCAGAGTGAGGAGGCAACAGAGAGTGTTTTCTACACCGTCAGCTGCCTCACTGCTTCAGCCTTCCCTAAAATCTCAGCTTTGGTGTTCTGTAGGAAAACAGCATATAAATACTTATACCTGAGAACCAGTATTCCCTTTACTGTGGGTTCACGTTTTCCATTCCCTTTTCCCAACTAACCAGCTTTAGTGTGTTCCTCATTGTATTCCTTTACTCTGCACATGATGTCACTTGTTTGTCTTGGTCTGGAGGCATCTCATCTACCCAGACCTGTGTCTGGGGGATTATATTATAAGAAAAATGAGAATCTTCATTTTGGATTTTGACTTTTGTAACAATTCATTAGAAAAGGAAGGGCACTCTGAGGAGATACAGAAAAAACACTGTAATTACCTTGAGCACTATAATGTCTTTTCAGGCTGTGCCACCTTATAGATTGAGACTAAGCTCTTGGAAAACGTCTTGGAATTTTGTATGGGTGTAAAGTTTCATAAGAAGCCCAGTTAAATCTCTACACATAACTTTCAAAAGCCACTGGGAAACAAGAATTTAAAGGTTATACAGTAACCTAATTTAAAGGTTACACAATATTCATCTCCTAGAGGGCAATAAATTAAATCTTGGCTGATTCCCTAGAGTGCACTAACCAATGCAGCTGAGCCACTATGGGATTGATGGTAATTGTGAGTGCTGGGACAAAATTTCTACCGTTCAAGGGAAAAAGAGGATCAGAGTGATAATTGTGATTGAGAAAGGACTGGATGAGCCCCTTTGTCTTCAGGGCAGCTAGATTTTGTAATTACATTTAATTAGGATATCTTTTAAAGCCACAGGTTAGAGAAAATCTGATTTTCTCATGTTTGTAGAAAACAGTTTTGACAACCAGTGACATCCTGTAGAAGGCAATTCTATCCCATCTATCCTTTTGGGTGTAGAAGGAGGGAGCTATGACAGCATAATGCTGTATTTATCTGTAACCCTTTGAAATACTTGACTTTATTAAAAAGCAAAACACCTGATATCCTACATCTCTTTGTCCTGTATTTGACAAATACTAGAAGCAGGTAAAAATAGGAAATAGGTTGTGATGTGTTTGACAGTGAATGGAAAGGGCCAGTATTCATTTTGTGTCAATCGAGTAACTCCCCACCCCCATGAAAACCAGGAAGGAAGATGATGGTGAAGATATTATGAGGAGTGTACTGGGAAAAAGTATGGGGTTGCTGAATGTGGGAACCAGGGTATGAAGTGAAAAAATCAAAGGACATTGTAGAGGAGACAGGCTGATGTGGAGGAAATATTGAACTGGAATTTGTGCAAGAAAGGTTACTGCATGGAAGAGGGAGGAAATGGAGTATATCTGAACTCTTTTGGCCTTATTTTCAATTATTTGTCTAATAACAGTGTCAGTTCATAATAGTAAATAGCAGTACTTAAGTCTCTTGTAAGCAAATTAGAATACCTCTGTTCCTACAAGGATGCTGAAAGCTGAATTTCCAGCCTGTAGTGATTACTCACAAGGTGTGCATTCATGCTGGCTTCAGGGCTGAGACCTGGTCTGTCATTTAATGAACTGGCCTGCATACTTGTAAAGATCATGTGATTTGTGTGGAAGATTTCTAAAGCTTAGTCTATCTTAGAGTAGGAAGCTGGATTTTTAAAAATTTCACCTGTGTATCATTTGGCCTTAACGATGCCTATTTTGATGACTTAACAAATGTTTGGAAGCTACACATAACAGAAATTTTATAGCACAGCTTGTAATGAGAAGGAATTTTGTACACCGACAGAGAGTGATATGGAAGAGCAGTTTGGATTAATTTGGTTTCTTCATTTCTCAGTTTCCAAGGAAACAAGGAAACATGCTTGAAATGGATGTCTGGAAAAATCATTTGAGGTTGCAAATGGTAATTTATTGTTTGATTATATTAATAACAAATAGTTTTCCTAATTTGGGCATTTTGACACACGCAAGAGCAGAATATTGTTGCACTGTATTTTGGAAGAGAGGGCAACACTCAGAGCAGCTAACACAGCTTTATTTACCCAACTTTTCCACTTCTTCTCATTTCTTCAATTAATCAACAGTGAAGGACAAGGGAAACTTTCAGAAAATTTCAAATTAACATATTCAAATGATTTGGCATTATGGCGAGACAGGGCATTATGCACCTTTCTGCTTGACTCTTGCCTGCTTTTTCAAAATGTACCGAGAATGAGTGTTCTTCAGCTGCTGCATTACATTTACTTACACTTTGGTAACACTCAAAGATCTATTTGCTCAGTTGCGACAAGTTCTGTTAAACATGTGATTTTTCAAATTCCTTTTCCTGAGATAACATATGCTACATTAACAGAGATAAAAGAGGAAGTTGTTAGTGCTAGGAGCTGACACTTCCTTTTTCTCCTGATATTGAAAACTATTTTTAAGTAAATTGTGAATATCCACAATTACATCATTTTGTACTAATCAGAGCTCATCCATTTCTTTTAATTTTGATCCAAGAAAATCCTGCTTCCATTCACTGAAGGCCAGGATCATGGGAATGCATAGAAATTACATTCTTAAATAGTCTCAGTTGTTTCCGGTGTCTGGAATGGATCTTACCTTTTAAAAGTTTGCATTTCTTAGCAGAGTCTTTTGTCCAAGAGCGTCTTATTCCAGCAATGAGATTTCAGGCAGGACCCTGGCAGCTTCTGGCTTGTGAGATGTGTGAACTGACCTCTGCCAGTTTCTGTTGGTTGGGCTGAGGTGGATAGACTGAATGGGAAGTGATGGTAGAGCTACTTTGGCATCTGTCAGAAGTGACGAGGGGAGTAAGTTAGATGACTGCAAAACACCAGTTCAAAACTTGCCAGATGCAGATTCATCCTTGGGGAATAATGGAGGAAATGCATTTTGAAAACAGCTTTCATCTGTTCATGGAGTGAGGCACCTTCTTGATGTACTCAGGTTCACCATCCTTCAGATGCTTATACACTGTTCAGCTGTCTTCCTCAAACTGTTTGCTGTGCACTTGCATCTAATTGTACTGATTTTTCTGGCAGGAGAACCAAAAGGTAGAAATTGGTTGCCAAAGTCTGAATAAATAAGACTATAATTGCTTGTCCCCTCTGAAGGACTCAAGCATTCTGTGCAGTTTTCAGTGGCTGCTTGCCTCTCTGTCATTTTTACCAGTGCAAAGAGGGGTGCAAAAAGATGATGATTTATAACACTTTGCACAAGTGACTTTTCTAATAGCATGATTTGATTTAGAGCAATTTTGAATAGGGTCACAGGTGATTGGGAAATAAACCTTAATGAAGCATTTATAGTTGCTTAACAGAAATTACAATACTAGACCAAGCACAGAAATTATTTTCCCCATGCTAGAACATTTGACAAAGCACACAGAAGAAGATGTTACTCACTAAATATGCACTACAGCAGCTTCATCTGCATGCTGCTTCCCTGATCTGCACTGGTGAATGACAGCTGTGCCTTGAATAAGACATACAGGAATCAAACTTCAGTCCCCTTGGCTGGATTTGTGTGTAGCAGCATGACCGAAATAATGGCACACAAATCCAGTGTGTTTTCACTTGTTAAGATTCTGGAGACTCTAAGTTTAGAAGCAAGACTTCTCATGCTCACCTGGAGACTGTCAAGAGTGATAATAAGCCTACTATGTGTTAACACATGGGCTCTTTGAAATTCTAGGAAAAAATACTGTCTCTGACTGTTATTATATCTCAAATCAAATGTTCTGCTGTCTCAGTAGTGTGAAGTCTGGATGGATATTATTGCATAATATCAAATAGCCAGTATGTGAAAGAGGCCTTTCTCACTTAGATTTCACAACATATAGTGCTTGTTTTTCATAGCTGTACATCAGTGGAAACAAAGCTTCTCCAAAATGGGATGTGAGACCTTCTTAATGAATTAAAGATCTTAATAGAAAATACAGGACTGATGTGACATGATAAAGCTACTTGAGGAAGAGTGATTGAAAAGTATGTATGTGTGTGCTGCTTATGTAAAACTAGTTCCCTTTGCTGCCTGAAACATCATCACATTTCCAGAAACTCTAGAAAGGAAATAGGATATAATTAGACCTTGCTTTCATGTCTGTGCTTAGAATTCAGGTGACTTAGGCAGCTGTCCCTTGGCTTCCTTTTTTTCAGATTTATTATGAATGATGAAACTGTTTTACCCATATGCTAAATAGTAAAGCAACAAGCAGGAGAGGCGTTTCACCTGAGGGCAAAACACTTGTCCCAATAAATCAGTTGGACAAACAGGTGGAAGTTGTAAAGGTAGCATGAAGTGGACAAGCTTCAGCCTCCTTAGCCCTTGATGGCTTTGAAACGTGTTGGTTGCATTTATCAAGGGCATGTGTGCCTACACAGCCCTGTGTCTTTTCAGCCTTCTTCTCACACCTTGCTCATGGTGAGCTGTAGCACAGAGCACCAGATCACCAGATTTTG
>VYZP01015905.1:2724-24963 GCA_013400635.1 Hypocryptadius cinnamomeus | reverse complement strand
CCACAACCTCCCAAAAAACTCACTTCCTTCTGATCCTAGGACAGTTGGAAAAGACCTTGGAGATCATCAAGTGCATCCTATGAACAGGACAAGCTGAAATAACCTCAATTAGCACCAGGGGAAGTTTAGATTGAGTATTAGGAAGAATTTCTCCATGGACAGGGTTGCCAAGCACTGAGAGGGGCTGCCCAGGGAGGTCATGGAGTCACCATTCCTTGAGGTGTTTAAAGGAAGACTGGATGTGACACTCAGAGCTCTGGTCTACTTAACAAAGGTGGTGATTAGTCATAGGCTGGACTCAATCTTGGAGGTATTTTCCAGTGTAATTAATTCTGTATGATTCTATGAAAAATTAATCAAACCCCAGGCAGGCATTGACTTCTCAGAGCTGCCAATAGTTGAATCACAGATGAAATCTGTCAAGGAAACTAGAAATCAAATGGGACAAATGAGCTCCTCACTGCAAGTTTACCCATCAGCTGGTGTTTGTGATCTGGCTCCAGCTTTCCCGTCCTGTTTGCAATGGTCCGAGAGGTTGATGAGTTTGGATGTGAACTGATTTCTTTGGGAGCTGCTTGTGGCTATTAAATCATAGACTCAGAGGTGATTGGGGAGACCCTCAGCTCTTCAGCCCTTGCTGATGGCATGAGTGGTGATGGATTCTGTGTGACAGCCACCACCCTTTGTCAGAGCAGAGCCTGGAGCTGGGGACACACACCTGTCCCAGGTATGCCCATTTTGCTCCACCTGTGCTCTCTCCTGGGTTACACCTGAACCCTGCAAGTGTCAGGTGAGTTTAGAACCATCTCTGAATTGCAACACCTGCATTCTTTCCAGGCAATGTCTGGCAGTAGCATTTTTGGAAATATTCACGAAACTCTGGGGTGCAGGTGAGTGTTACTTGTCTTGCACAGCTCAGGGACCAGGTGTCACCTTCCCTACAAACACCACAGGACACGGGCCACCAACTCTTACTGAAATGTTTATTAAGATCGAACTTCGGAACAACAGATTGGAACACAATGTCTCGTGGAGTAGAATATTTCTAAACTGATTTTTTTCTTTTCTATGCATAAATGAAAAAAAAAATCAAGATTATACAAAAAGAACAGAAAGTGCAGAACACAATAAACCAGTTCTCATGCAACAATTTTTTTTAACCTTTAAACAGAAAATAAGCTCAACAGTGTAGAAATAAAAATCATACATACATTATGCCATCTACGCACTCAAACATTCATCTGTGACATCACTTTTCTTTATCCCTTTTTCCTCAAAAAACAACATTATGTGTTTAACACATGCTTATAAACATTGCTAAACTCAGCAAGAGCTATTATAGTGCCCCAACTTAATAAGTTGATAAAAAAGTAGTTGTCATATGGCCAGTTCACAAAGGAACTAAATATTCTCTTTTTTTCTTTTTTTTTTCTTTTTTTAAATTTTTTCCCCGCTATGAGATGCCTATATGCAGCTTTCTAGTAATACGAGGCATTTAAAATAAGCTGGTCATTTGGCTACTTAAAGGGCTTAGTGTTCATGTTACATCAGGCAAAACAAATTCACATTGGAACTGCCAATTTGTTGAGAGAAAAGTCTGGATTTTGGGGTAATTTATTACAATTTGGCTGTCGCTAAGGACTGAGTAGGTGCACAGTAAATAAGGTGACACTAAGTTTGATTAAATGCTCCCAGAGCTTCACCCCAAACTTCCAAATTTAAGAATACATGTGCCAGAGCAGGTCAAATTGAATCATGCTCTGCATTTTCCCTAAAATTTTAGCAGGTCACAAGGGCATCAAAAGCCCTTTAATTACAGCAGATGCTCTCTTTTGGTGGGGGATGCATTTGTTCCTCCTGGGCACCCCTTGTACTCCCAGGGGCGAGGGAAGCTGAGGTGGAAATTCAGGTGAAGCTGCTCGGGTTGAGGAACCAAACCAAATCAGTTTTCCAAGAGGTGATTTTAATTTAAATGACAGGAAAACCTGGAACACCTTAATGAGCAGATCACTGGGTGTGAGTGCCATGCCAGGAAAAGGAACTGAGCCTTTTTTTTTGTTTTCTAAGGCAGTTTCTGAACTGCTGAGCCTCAAATTCAAACCCCAGTTGGTGTTTGAGCTGCTGCAGCTCCTTTGGATGCAACATGACAAAGAGAAAACTTTGGGTAGCTCCACTTTTTCCAAATGACCATTTTGTGACGTGCTTTACAAATGTTCAGCTTTGTCATTTAAGGAAGGAAAACACCTAAAGGACTCTCTGGAACCATAAAGTTTCTGCAAAGAAAAATAAAATTTGGTATTTCTTCCACACAGTCATCATTAACATTTCTGTGCAATATTTGGTGTCCATTACATTTATTTGGCCTATTCAAAGGAAATGAGGACAAGACAGCTGCAAAGAAAACCAACTTCTCTTTCACAACAGACACTTGAGATGCCGAAGCTGCTACATGTGCTTGGAATATCATGCAGGAGTTCATTTGTTCATTTAAATAGGATACATATTTATAGCTGAGCTTGTCTTGAATCGGACTAGGATGAGGGAAACCTGGAAGAACTCAGTTGAAAACATTGTGGAGCAGAGTGACAGCAACACACAACCCCCAAAGGTATTTTGGCCTGAGCAGTGTGTCTGGTAATGTTCAAACACAGAGGTACAGACACACACACACATCCCTAAAAACCCCCAAATCTCAGCACCTGCCTCCTGTGCTCCCCTCCTACCCAGATGTCCCAGCTCTCCCAGGAACAAAGTGTGACCTTGTCTACTTTTACTCATAGATGTGACCTCAACCTGCATGGCCATGAGATCTGGCAGCCAGGAGAATCCTGCTTTCCATGGTGGATGCTGGAGGAAGCCAAGCTCACCCTGGACCAAGGGCAGAGGACATGTTCTTAACAATGGAAGCAAGGTTTTAATGAGGTACCTGGCAAAAAGCACCGTGGTTGCTGCTGTCATTCCAAGTGCTGGGGGGTTCAGATGAGGTGGGAGAGGGATAAGAAAGACTCAGTCCTTGCCTATGAGGAAAACCTCATGCAGCCTGTTCCATCCTGGGATCTGAGTGCCAGCACTGGCATTGATGTGCTGGGAATATTTCAGAGCCTAGAAAAAGGCTCCAAATGAAAGGGGAAAAGGACACTGTGTGTTTCAAGAGCACAAACCTCCGTTGGATTTACTGGCCTCCTCCCTCCTGATGATGAACAATCCCTATCTTTCCACAACTACTCACAGCCAGCACCAGCAAAACACCATATTTATGTTATTAAAAGGCTATTTAGGCAATAAATCTCTATGAAAGTCATCAAACCAGCAGGAAGAGAAACTAAAAGAAACTAAGAAATTATTGCTTCTGGAGTCTGAAATTGCTGTGCACAAACAGCACAGATCTCACTGCACTCATGGAATAACCCAACAGAGCCAAACCCACAGTGTGCCTTTCTGAGAGGTGAAAGTTAAAGCTCCTCTGCTCTCACAGGAAACATCTCGAGCTGTGCAGCTGATCGACCCCAGCCCTCGAGGGTCAGAGCACCAGCAGTGCCTCGTGTCACATACCACTGCAGCAGAACATGTTAAAATTGCTTATAGTATTGAACAAGACAGAATTGAACCCCTAAACCTTAGTCCTACTGCACTGATGGTCCAATGGAATGACTTCAACTAGTCAGGAATACAAACAAAAAAAAAAAGATGTTAGCTGTCACCAGGAGTAACAAAAAAAGCCACTTAAAACTTCTCTTTCCACAAGCTCTGCAACAAACACATAAAACTGTACTACTTTAATTATGGCAAAGAAAAATCATTATAAGGTAAGGGACAGATGAAGAAATAAATCATTGCCCACTCTACACTGAGCAGTGCTGGGGCTAGAAAGATAACTTTCACATCCAAGGAAAAGCCCTTGGGAGACCTCAGTGGGTGAAGCCAGTGTGGGGGTTTCCCAGGCTGGCTCAAGGACAGGAGGAGATGCTTTGGCTGGGGCTCCCCAAGTTAATTCTTCTGGCAACACTACAAAAACTTCAGCACATTTACAATGAATAATTATTTCCTTTGCCTTTACCAGGGAGTGAAATCAGCTTCCTGCTGTGGCAGTGTGCGTATTCCTGCGTTATGAGCCCCAGAAACAACTCCAAACACGGATTTTAACATCCAGTTCTTAGAAATGAAGCCATGCCAAACGCTGTCTGTGACAAAACTGGCCCTGCCCTGCCTTTGCTTGAAGCCTCTGGGTTCCAAATGAAAGGTCCTTCCTCCGTCCTTGCCCTTCCCTGGCTGAGAAAAACATGGGTGAGCTCATTCCTAAAATGGTTTCATGTTCCCTCTGTGGGATCTGAAGTCAGAGGGAGCTTCAGCCTCTCCACCCTCTCTGCAGCTACTTGGTCAGTGTGACGGTGCAGTGAAAGAGATCTTGGCTTAGAAAGTGCAATGTGGAGTAATGGAGATTTGATCCATGCTGGTCCATGGTACCCTTGGGAAAAAGGTAAGGCTGGCACCAGTCAGAAGATGCAGGTTTTTAAACTGTTGAAGAACCTTTCCAGCACTAGAGATTAAAATAAGGAGTACTTGACAGCAGTTATTTAACCAAAAGCAGAATCTTCAAGGAGCTTCAAAACTAAAATATTAAAGCCACTTTAAAATGTGTAACTCAGCATGTAACTTACATGAATGCCAGTTCTAGGGTGAAGCACAACACTTGTCTCTCACACATGAACATCACCAGAATATATTAAATGTAACTGAGATGATAAAATTCAAGGCAGAATTTCTCACAACTGCATTCTTCAGTAAGGTCTCACACTCTTCAGTAGTATTGCTCCCCTGGCTGAACACAGTTCACAGTACATGTTCTACATAAAAAAATATTCACCAGAGAAAAAAAAAGACTTCCTCAAGACACTTGGAAAAACAACACAACCCCAAATCCTGTGTGATTACATGTACTTCAGTGCTCTGTGATGTCACCAGCCTAAAAACATCACCACCCTTGACAGCAGAGGCCATAGGCATTGACTGGAAGCCTTCAGAGAAACCCACGGATGCCACCTACAAATACACCCAAACATCCATTGCTCAAAAACACTGACAATTCAAGTAATTCACTAAAAACTGCTTCTCATATTGAAATATAGCTTCTTTGTCTGAATGCCTGGATTGCAGCATGATTGACACAGGCATTTGCAAGTCTTGGAGGAGGAGGAGTTTGAGGCAGCAGGAATCTCACACTGTGCTGTGTCTGCCTGTCCAGCACATGGATTGAGGCAGCCTGGGGGGCCAAGCCAAAATGAGTCAACAGCATCACAAACGTGTCTTACAAATGACAATCGGAAGTGTGTGAAACACAAGTTTTGAAAGTTGCTTTAAATGGCTGCTGGATAATGATCCAAACCTATTTTAAATCAAGTTAGCATAACTCTTTGAACCTCTTTTCAGAAAAGTATCTTTGCACTGCAGCTGTGTCCTGAATCACAGAAGGGGACACGGAGGATGTGCTGACAACATTGGTACGGCAGCTCAGAAGAGCTCTGGCCTACAATTCCTCCAACACAGGGACTGGAACAGCAATATTTGAATTTTAAGGCCTAAAAACTATTTCTGACACAGATTTTTATACACCCAGACTATGCCATAAAGTGACAGAGGTAGGCCTTGGGTTCTCCTTGTTGTACTGACCCCATGCCTTTACCTCGGCTGCTGCATTCCCAGCCAGGAGGTTAAAGGATTGTAAAAAGTGCAATTAATCAATGACTTCCTTTCCCTACGGAAGAGAATCCGCATGCCCCCTCCCACAAAGCTGACCCCAGAGATGCCCTTTCTCCACGGCAGCTTCATCCAGAGATGATCAGGTTTAAATGCTGAGAAAACCCCCGAGTTCACCAGCACGTGAAACTCTCAGCTAAAAATTGTCACAGCGTTTTCCAACGACATTCATAAAATGCAGCACTTGTGATAAAGAAACCTGTGAGTGCTGGTCACCTCTCCCAGCTGCTGCTCCTTCCATCTACAGCTGACATCCAGCACCCAGTGTCACCCTCTCCTGACAAGCAGCAGATTTGGGAGTGGTTGTGAATAGTATGACTAAAAGAATTCACAGCAGTTTCTTAGAAACCGCAGTAATTGCTTTTTTTTTCCTTGAAAATAATTGTAAATAAAAGGAGTCTGCAGTAATTGCACTAACAAAAACATGAAGTCTAAAATTAACGTAGCTGTCAGACCAGTAATATCGTGCTCATGAAAAAAATCGATTGATGTCTAAGCATAGTGAAATCTGAAATGTTCAGACAAAAAAATGGCAAGAGACTATAGGTCGAGATAGCTTCCATTTTCTGTTAGTTTAAAAACAGCTGAAAACTTAATTTTTCTAACTGCTAATTGTATACACTGTGAGTTTCATGCAGATTAATAAAACTTATTTGAAATCTAAATGTATTCTTAATAAAAAAGTGTTCAGAAATAACGTTTCTAAGTTGTAGAGAAAGCAATTAGCATCAGAGCGACCTGCTCAAACCTAGAGGAAGGACTACAGAATTTAATTTACATTTTTGCATGAAACTGCCTTTTCTTCTGTAAATTTTAGCTACAAGTAGTGAAGGTCCTAATTTGCTTTCCTGGGAAAAAAACAAACCCACAACAAAAGTTCTTGATCCTGCACCTGCACTCCTTGGAATGTGGGTGAACAAGCGTCGGCGGCCTCACACGGCTGACTCGCCCTCCGGCTCCGCCGCCGCGGCTCCTTTGCGCGTCAGCTTCAGCACCGTCGGCTTCTCCGCGCCCGCGCCGCCGCCCTCGGCTGTCTCTGGAGGACTCAGTCCCTTTGGCTCTTCCTTTGGCTCTTCATTGACTTCGGGGTAAATCACCAAGAAAGTCGCTGTCAAAAAACCCAGGAAGGATCCCACCGAAGCCACCATGGGGATGACTCTGACCGTGCCGACCATGTCCACCACGCCGCCGAGTGCGGAGGCCACCAGGATCTGGGAGATGTAAACCTGACACGACAGGATGGCGCAGTCGATGCCAAACCCTCGCTTCGAGTTCCCAGGGCTGTGGTGAATGTACTGTAAAAAGACAAGAAATGTGGTAGGAGGTAAAACGATGGATGAAAGCAATACTTAAACACAGAACTTTCCTCCAATTTCTCAGCCCCATGGTCAACTTCACATCATCTTTGTGCAGCACCATGACACAATTCCAGAGCAAGAGCCTCCTTATCTGCTCATCAACAGCCTCCTCAGGACGCTGCAGCACGAGGCAGGTATTGACAGGGTCACTTCTAGCCCACATCAGCTCCAAGATTAGGTTTTGTAGAAACAATTTTACATGAAACATTTGGTGTTACATGAAACATTAATTCAATGATTATGACAAGGAATCCCCCTCCCAGTCGCAATTCAGAAACTCATAATAAAAGTTCCTCCTGTAATTTGTAATCCAAATGGAACAGTGGAATGACACAGTTGGGAAGTAAAACTGTCCTTGTTTCCAACAGAATTGTTTTGCTTTATGCATCCCCAAAATGACAGCTGCATTTCCAGACTCACTTCAAAATCTAAGACTGTGAAAAACCTGAGTAACACTACCATACCACATCAAGACAGGAGTAACAACTAGATACATAGTAAATATTCACTCCAATAATAATTTAATTTCTCTTCATCTGCCATATGCACCCAGATTGTTTTATACCTCAGCACAGGAAAAAGCAATCATGCCCCCCCGCCCGGAGCCAAGTCAATGCAAAGTCTATCTGATTTCAGCACCAGCTTCTGCTATTTACTATCCATTCAGGCTTTGGCACACATCCCAACCAAGCAGATAATGGGATTTAACAAATCTGTTTTGCCACCCTCATCTTAAGAGAAACACGGATGTTCTGCCTTGATTCACATATATACTCTAAATATTCCACATACCTGTTTTATCTCATGGTATTGTCCCAAAAGCGCGTAGGGGCAGTAGGAGATGCTCATGGAGACTATTCCCATCGTGCTGATCATTATCATGGTGACGTACACGTTGGGGAACATGGCCATCACTGCAGTGCCAAGGGAAAAACCCAGCGTGCCCAGGATGTAGATCACTTTTATACTAAGGTCGTAGTTGTCCAAGTATTTCTGCAACAAGGCTGCAGAGATAAAGAATAAAACAGGAATCATACAGTGGTTTGAGTTGGAAGGGGCTTAAAGACCATCCAGTTGCAACCACCCCTGCCATGGTCAGGGACACCTTCTACTATCCCAGGTTGCCCCAAGCCCCATCCAATCTGGCCGTGAACACTTTCAGGGATGGGACAACCACAGCTTCTTCCAGCAACCTGTGCCTCACCACCCTCACAGGGAAGAATTTTTTCCCAGTATCCAATCTAAACCTACTTTTTTTGGTTTGAAGCCATTTCCCCTTAAACATCAGTTTACTCACTAAAATTTTAGGGGATTGATGTGGCCATGGCAGCCCTATACCCTATTTAGGAGGTGGATGCTCATATTTGGGCTGTCTGACCAGCACAGCCCAGGCCTCACTGGGAACAGGATGTGTTCCTGCTTCAGAAAGAGCCGTCCCCACAGTACTGAGCTGAGCAGACATGCCTGCTATGTGCTGCAAAAGGCAGAATTTAACTTTGGCAAAAACTCTCAGTTTCAGAGTCTATTGCAAGCACAAATTATCTGCAGGATGACTTTCAGAAATACATATTTATAATTTTGATTTTAAAACAGTTTTTGCAAGAAGCCTCTTGCATATGCTTAACTCTTCTACCAAGCATGATTTTAGTTTCCTGTAGGCTTGTTAAATGCCACTCAATATCCTTTGATTTCATTTTGTGCTTTATGCCACTTAACCATCTGTTCATATTTCCACCTCTACATTTGGAGGAACTTTTTAATATTGATTCTTAAAGAAGCCCTTCTCCTTATGACCGCAAGAAATGCTTTTCTAAAATATCTTTTACCTCAAGCAAGGAGGTGGATGCCAACTGAAGCAACACTATTTCAGGAAGGCAAGGAGCTGGATGATCTTTGTGGGTCCCTTTCAACTCAGAATATTCCATGATTCACTTTGACCTTAGAAATACATGCATGAGGTGCATTCCACTGCGTGACTGCACAGTCTCTTACCTGAACAAACAGCAGCAGTAGCAGCATAAATCACCAGCCCCCAGCATCCCATCTGAACCCCGGCATTGTAGGCATGCAGCTCAGTTGAGTTCGAAGGGGCCTACAACAGACACAAACACCAACACCACTTTGTAGTACTGAGCACATCTCAGAAACGAGGGACTCTGAGCAGGTCTGCCGACGGGAACTGCTCCCCTACCTTCGGATCGCCCTGGAAGATGACCTGTCCCATGAAATCCGTATAGAACACAGCTTCAGCAATGATGGAAAACCAAGTCAGGAGGTGGCAGACGCACAGCCTCAGCAGCTCCTTGGGCATCTTTAGCATCGACAGCCACAAGAGCCTGACGGTGGTTTCGGTCTCGCCCTCTTCGCTCTCCGTGTCCCCGCTGGAGTTGGTGGTGCCGCTCTGGTTGCGGTGCCGGCAGCGCTGCCGCTGCCGTTTCTGCATGTCGTAGATGTCGTTCATGCTGCGCGAGGACTTGATCAGGACGATGGCGTTGGCGCGGCGGAAGCGGTACCGGTGGGAGCCGATCTTGCCGTAGTACGAGAAGGTGTAGGACGGCTGCCGGTAGAACATGTGCCTGCGCCGCCGCATGGAGTTGGAAGTGCTGGATTGCTTCATGCCTATTCTGGTGTGGCCGTTGAGGAACTCTTTTGGTAGGGAGCCGTTGATGTTTGGGACTTTATCTTCATTTAAACGATTATCAAGCAACATTTCCTCCTCCTTCTCATTCTCCCTGAGGAAAGCAGACAGGTGGTTGAGCTTGGACTTCATGATCTCCTGGCTCGTGTTGTGGGGAGTGTTTGGATATGAAGCATCCTGAAAAATTGAGGGTTCGATGTCATGCAGGAAAAGCAGCTCTGATTCAATTTCCAATGTGGCATCAGGCATGTGCAGAACTGAGTCACTCTTGCTTCTCACAATGTTCACCTCAAGGAACTCCATATTGAGGTCATGCTCTGACTGAACCTCATCATGGAACATGGAAGCTCCATACGGCTCTTCCTCACTAATTACATTCAGCCGATTCAGGGGGGGGAGACTGCCACTGAATTTGGCACTGGAAAGTGTGTCTCCTTCGTCATCGATCCTGTCCTGCTGAGGGTTATATTGCTCTTCTTCAATGCTGAAAAGGTGGAGAGCAACGGAGACAGAGAAAATAATGGCTGCAAAGAAAAAAAGGACTTGCTCTTGAGATTTAAAAATGCTACCCAAGAAGGTCTGTGTCCAGTCCAGCCCTCCTAACATATAACCAATTGCTCCTCCAAGACCTGTGGAACAGAAAAAAGTGAGAAGTGAGTTCAGGAATAATCAATTCAGCCACGACCTGGTCTTCAGGAAGACTGAACAGCTGCCAAAAACATCTCAGCTAACTCCCTACCAGCTGAAAATGCATGGATGTTCAGGGCCATGTCTTGTTCTTCACTGTCCACCACATCCAACAAGTAGGCCCGAATTGGCCCCTCGGTTGCATCGGCGCAGAAGTCCAATACCACAACCCCAAGCACCGTGAGAACTATTCCAATGGGCTGCTTGTCCGGGACATCACCAATAGCCAGACCTGGGGAGAAATGGGAGAGGTACCTGAGCATCTCACTTAAAAAGGGCAAACTCCTAAGAACAAACTTAACACATTAAGAGAGAGGTGGCCAACATCTCCACTGCAAACATTCCCTTATGGAGCAAAATGGCAATTTCAGCTCTTTGGCACAGCATCATGGAAAGCCTGGGACACAGACTGTTTTTATGTTCTTAAGACGGACATTTATCAAAATCTTATTTTATAAAGCATCTCTTAAACTCTGGGAGCACTGGATATTATTTCATATTCATCCCATGTATTTTCCTTCAGATGCTGAAGGCTATTTTTATAAAAGACAGCCATGGTGGGAGAGGGAAGCATCCAAAATGACATATTTCATCTGTCGGACACATCCACAGGTAACTGCACTGCTGGCAGCATTCCTCACACAATTCTTAATGTGCAGTAGTTGCAGTACACCAGGATAAAGTGAAATTTACCCCCTTCATTACTCTCTTTGCTTTTTTTAAACATTCTTATTTTCTAAATCACTTTTTATAAGCAAAACTTTTAAGGGTGAAGCAACATGGATGTATTTTGCATTGCAAAAAGCATCAGTCAGCTTCTGTTGACAGCATAAGATGAAATGCTTTTTGTCTACAGAGTAGAAAGGCAGCATTAGTGCAGAGCTGGATAATTTGTCAGGAGATGAACCAGTGACAAAAGCACGAATTACTTGAATCACAGAGATTTAGAAGTTACACATGTGAGGCTGATAAAACCATTAGTGTAACAGATTCAAATGTCTGCGGAAGGAGATGAACTGGCTAAGCCACCAAAAATCATCTAAATCTCAAGCGCTGATTCCTGCATATTGAATCCTCATTTATACCAAGCCCTTTGAAGGCTAAAGAAATTTATAAGTGTTCCACATTCAGCTGAACCCTACAGCAGAAAACACCAACACTGCTATAGATCTGCTGGAAACCTGAACAGGGCAGGAGAGACCAGGAGCTGGGTAAGGTGTTCTCCTGGGACATGGCTGTATCACGATTGGGATTAACCAACCTCTGTGCTCTTGGTTCCCCTCCCTATGACTCCTGCTGCCAGAGGCCACGTTATAAAAAAGGGTCTGATACAGTTTTTGCAGCATCTCCTGCTGTCCCAAATTGCAATTAGGATTGCAAATAACTGGAAACTGAGGACAGGCAAGCGAAGCAGAAAAATCAACAATATTTTGTGCTGATTTATTAGAAGGCTTCAAAATAAACCTATAAACAGAGCCTGAGGCTTGCTTGCCAGTATCAATGGCTCCTGATCTAAACTAGTGTATGGAACTGAGAGCTTCTTCTCACTTAAAATCTTGTAAGGGGGTTGTAGCCTAACATCCTGCAAACATCTGGAGGAAGAGGAATAAGTCTTGGAGACACAACAACTAAATACAATTGATGACAACTAAATATAGTTGATATCAAACTGTACAGTCACCCCAGGACCATGCCATATGATAACAATTCAAATAAATAATATTTATTGTTTGGATAAATTAAAAAAACATAAACTAAATGTCATCTATTTGAATAGTTCGTCCACTGCAGTTTGCAGAGAATTGAAGCCAATCATATGGCATTCCAGTCTGGCTTTAACAGGCTAAGCCAAGGTAACATTCCACTCATTTCCCTCAATTAGTAGACCTGTTTCACAATAGAGCTGCATCTAACCCCAAAAAAGAGAGCCAAGAGGATGTTATTAGGTGCTAAGTTCCTTTTGTTTGCATCAGTCCAATCATTTTGTAAACATTTTCCTAAACGTACTTGCTGTCACCTCTCCTACAATAAATTTACAAAGAGATTGTAGATTAAATTCGTAGTAAACTATGTTCAAGGGAAACTATTTTTACCAGCTTTTGATGGGGGCTCAGGAAAAATTATTTTCCCACATAGTTTTTGATAAACAAATATTAACTGTGTTCTGGACTTTTTCAATACCGGGTCTAAGAAAAGCACAAGAAAAAGTGAAAAGATAATTTTTGAAATAATGCTGGAAACAGGATGTGTTGCCAGATATGCATTAAAGGGAAAATGGATCACAACAGGAAACATTTCCCTGTGAACAGGTTGCTACAATTTTCCCATGTCAAGGATCGACCAAATTCGTCTCAGCGACTGCAAACATTATGCTGGCAACCATTGTATTAATAACATTGTTATTAATACCAGTTACAGCTAGGATTGCACAATGCTCAGCACAGTGCTGTAACTCTGAGTTCAAATAATAACAGGCAAGATGGACAGAGCTCAAGTGCAGAGTTGTGGAGATTTCTAATGACTTTAACATTCTATATGAGGTAAACCAACTGCAGAACATTATCTTTACTTTCTGCATTAAAATCTCAAAGCAGGCACATTAGCAGGGGATGCATGTAGGGGATTTCCTTGTTCTTTACCTATCACAGAGCCATTAAGGAAAAGTGCAACTCCAAAGAGGACACCAATGCAGAGAGCAAGGATGAAAGGCCGCCGGCGGCCCCAGCTCAGCGTGCAGCGGTCACTGGCCGAACCTATGAGCGGAGTGAAGATCAAGCCCAGGATAGGGCTGAGGAACCAAGTGAGGCTGTAGTATTGTTCAGGAAGACCTAAAACGAAGACAAAAGTGATGGAAAGGTTATGTGGTACACACCAAACATCTCACTCTATAAGAAAGTTTTGTTAAAGCATTGAAAAGGGAAAATTGAGGGTAATTTATCTACAGTGAATTCTCTCCCAACTTAAAAACTCATTTAAGATTGTTTAGCAATGGTTAAAAAACAGCTAAGGAAAGCACAGATTGTTTACCTTTCAAATACCTGGGCAATAAGAAGGTAACACTTGGAGTATTTCTGCTACTGAGTCCTCTGTTGATTTGTGGAACATAAACCCAAAGATTTTGGGATGCTTAGAAGCTACCTGGCTGTTATATACACAGACTCCCTGCTCCACAAAGCTTTTAAGATTCAAAATTGAACATCATAGTGGTGCTGCTTTCATCTAAGACCACTCCCACATAAGGGTTATTAAAGATTTAATGGACTGAGAGTGAAGGACAGAATTTCAATGTCTTATGAAATGTCCGATTTCTAAGCACAAAAATGTTTAATTACAAAAATGAACAACAGACAATAAAAACAACAATTAGCAATTATTCATCAACTTAAACAAATCTAAGGTTTGCTCATCCCCGCTGTCTTTGCTTTCTTTAAGAACAGAGATGACTATTCATAGGATCAGATGGGAAAAAGTTAAAATTTACTACATAGCACTTACTAGAAAGCAACAACTTGCTAGAAAGAATAGTTTCTGGAGAAGAAAGAGCTCCCAAGCCCTGCTCTCCACATCCCCAGCACAGAGCAGTGGCCTGCAGATGGCAGACTGGCCACAGCAGCAGCCACGGTGGCTCCTCTGGGACCTGCCTCCCGCTTGTTTATCAGCACAGGGCAGGTAACACTCCGGCACGGTTCTTAGAATAACGTTAAAAACAAAACAATCTATTTCTTGTAGTCCAACTGATGCCAAGACAAAAAAACTCAGTGTCTTCATCCCAGGAAGGAAAACCATTTATTATCCAAACCCATATTTGGTGAGTGTGAGCAGCATTTGACCTTTGCTGGCGAGATCAACCTGTACCTTGTGCTCCCTGTTCAGCACATTGAGGCATCCATTACCAAGCAGCATTATACCAATCCCTGCCCAAAATAGCCTCTGATGCAAATTTGGAAGTCTAATCTGCTGCTGTTTAAAAGTAGCACCAAATCTTGACCAGCAACACTGACTTCTTCCGTGAGACAGATCAGATTTTCTCAAGAGTGTTGCATACTCTGTGGTGATACAGAGATGATATTATGGAAAACAAGCTATTTTTTGGCATAAATAATCAATTTCATCATCAGGATTCAAAATCCAGGTCTGAGGCCAAGGTCTGTGTGATTTGATTCAACTTTGGCTAATGAACAAGCTAACAGTGACAGCTGCCCTGATGAGTCCAGAGTTATTGGAAGGCACCTGCCCCTGCTGAAACTTCCCAGCCTGTGTTTGTCATGAACCTTGTGCCACAGGGAATGGCATCATGGTTCAGCCACCTTTCCTTGTTACAGGCAGCTGCAGGCCTGCACTGAGGCCAATACTCCACATCAGTACTTACCATGGAACTGTTGACTCCTTTTGCACAGGATTTAGATCTTTAGGAAAGGGCTGTGTTTGTACAGGTGGCACTGTGTTCACATCATGATTCAAATCACTATCTCACTATCTCCTGCTTAGCTTTTCCTGCTGTCTGGTGATGTCCTGGCTGACATGGAAGTATTAGCTGAGACATAACTCTGTGTGTGTTTGCGTATTAGACCTAAAGCTCTTGTTCAAGAAGCCACAGTGCCTCCAGACTGCAGCATTTATTTGCACCATCCAGCTTCTCTTCACAAACACTATCCTCACAAAAGTGCAAGTCAGGAAGCCAGCAATTCAAGCAGAAGTGCAAGGAAAACTTCCACCCCGCTGTGGTTTTAACACTCCCTTTAACTTCACCAGGTTCAACACCTTCCCAAGCACACAAGCAGGTACAGGCACCTCATGTTTAACTGGCACCTCACCTGCTCCAAGATGTTGACACTTATCAGTGGCTGAGCTGGCTTAATGATGGGGAAGAGGAAACATTTAGTTCAAGGCAAGTAAAACTAAAGGCTGAGCATGATTCATTTAGGGTGAATGATTTTTCTGCAGGACACAGAAGAAATGGTAATGTGTAAATAGTCATCCCATTTAGCCTGCACAGAGCAGTGGTTAAGCACCCAAGGTTGCTACTGTATGAGGCCAAGTCCCTGCAGAGTCTGCTTCAAACACAGTGAGAGGCTGCAGCTTAACCAGTGTAATGGATCTTTATTGCAGTGACCACCAGCATCTGGAATAACTTGATGGCATTTCACTGCACGAGGGCTGTGTGTTGAAAGCAGGTATTTCTTTTCTGAATTACGTTGTGACTTGTGAGTTACGAGCTGGGACGTCTCAATCGAGCTCATCCATCAGTAAACACTTGTGAGACGCTGGGACAGTTTTGCAGTAAATCATACAGAGACTTTAAATAAACACGGGGTGAAGGCTGACAAGAGCTCTGTCATCAGCCAACAAGCCTCATTACATCTTATGTGAATAAACAATCAAATAGACATATTTAAGCAAAATCAACACAAAGATTCTCTTTTAATAATCCAACATCCATTGAGACAAACAATTTGTTTTAATGGAGACTGTGAGCAGAAACAAGAAGGAAACACTGGTAGATCATGGACAAGAAATAGAAGTGCAAATCAGGGACACCAGGGGTTGGCACAGCTCACTGTCCCTCTGTCCTTGAGGCCACCACTTTGTCTCCAGTCTGCAATGACACTTCTCTGTGGTGTCTTAGCAATAATAAAAAAAAAAATTTTAAAAAGTTCTGGAAACACACAAACCATTTGAAATGATGATCTGAAATTACTTCTGCAGAGAACCAGAAACTGTTTACAAATATTTCTCCTTCAACTGTAAAACCTGCACATTTCTGAACTGGACGGATAGGTATTTTTTATGCTTTACAGCCACAGCTAACTGTCATAAAAATGTCCTAAAATTATTTAAAAAACATTCAGTACTTGACTTCAAGTACTTTCAAGATCAACTTTGCATGTAATAACTCAAAATCAGATTAAGGTCTGGTTTGATTTTACAGGTCAGTAAAAGGAAGGAAAAAAGGTTTTTTACCTAACCTTTGATGCATGACTAAAATTAAGGAGTTTTATCTTTCCATGTGTGAGTCAGAGGAGAGAGAATGAAATGCTTTCTTGGGAAGAATTTATTTTTACTTATTGCAAAGGGAGATCTTCCTAACATCTAAGTATTATAAATAAAAGCCTAAATCTAAATATTTACAGTGAAAATGGCTTACTTTGCAGAAGACATGAATCTCAATGATTTCAGAACAGAGCCATGGATGTAGCTTTTATGGAAGGGTAAAAAGGACACTTGAAACCCCAAGAACATTATGTTTCAAGATTCTTTTTTAGAAAAACCACTTTGATTTTTTTTTTTAATTGAACTACTCATTAGCAGCCAAAATATCTATCTTTAGAAAAAGAGGCCATGATAAAAATCTATACAAGAATTAATAGCCCCATGCCAAGAAAAGTGGAAGAATTTCTAAAAAGCTTTGAGTGCTCCCCCAAGTAAACAGGAAAGGGATAACTTTCAAGTGAAACATGAGCCACTCCCATAGATTGGGTAATGGCAGGAATCACTGACATGAGCACAACCTGCTTTCTCTCTTGCTGGAAAAGCCATGCCATGGGACTGCTTCCATAAGCTAAATGGCAGGGCCCTGATAAATTGCATTCCAAGAGTAAGCCAGCAATTTATAAAGTCATCATGTGTGTTTTGCATACAGTTATGCAGAATTCCAAACTGTTACCATTTATTAAGTGATGTGTATGGCTTTGCTGTAAGTCTGTAAACTGTGAGTTTGTCACATCAGAATGTAGTTGGTTACTCAAGTGGAAAACAACTGAGTGTGGTTAGAGAAGATTCCTGGTGGGAAGCAGGCACACATGAAAACTAAAAGCAGTACAGGAAAAAATTAATCTGCTGTTGGGAGAATTCCCTCCTCAACCTGACAGACTGCTCAGCTGAGCAATGCACAGGCAGACAGAGCAATCATTGTAGCAATGCGTAGGAAAGTGGATTATCCAGAGTCTCCTTTTGTGTTTGCTTTCTAGATCTGAAAGTTGAGATGTGTAATTGATAAACTCAGTCTGCCCAGTGAACCAAAACTCTGAAGAGCTCTAGTGCCCAGAAGAGTCTTCTTTCTCTGTTCAGATTTAGGTGTCACCTCTGATGTCTGCGCTCAGCATTGTTGCTGGGAAATCAGACTTTTGTAAAGCTCACAGCCATCAGCCATGTTCTACCAGGAGTTTTCCAGGAAACAGCTTTCTGAGGCATTGAGCATGACCTCCACTGTTCCATGAAGTGAGCCTTCAAAAGGTACCTCGCAGATGCTCTTCCTAAAATTCACCCTTCATGCTGGCAGAGTCTGCAGGACCTTCATCATTTCAACAGTAGCTTGCTTTAGTGCTAGACATTTTTATATAAATGAGAACATTCCAGACAGACAAGGAGAACTCCAACCCCAAAATACTATTCTTCCCTTCAAAGAGGCTGTTCTGGTTTTAGTATCTTGAATGTCTGCATACATGATGTGCATATTTAGGTTGGCGTGTGTGATTTGGCAGGAGAAGTAAAAAAAAAAGAAAGACTGAAAATTGAAATACTTAAAGAAATTGTATGTGTATATATGTGTGTGTGTGTGTGTCTGTGTTTAAACAACAGAAACCCCTCTAAGTCTTCCAGAAGTTTTCTGCCTCACAAGAATGAGCTCCAAATATGAAACTTTATAAAAAGTTCTGTCTGCAAGGGCGTTAGAAAGTTGAGGAAGGTACCTGCATATCCTAACGGTTCCTTTCTCCGTATATGTATGCTGCTAAACCTACAGAATGTCACCATTTTATGCAATATTTTAAAATGGGAAGACAGTTCAGAAGGAAGCTGAGACAGGAAAGACAACAATAAGCAGAAATGTAGAGACAGAGGGAATGTTTTGACACCAAGAAGTTCCTTCTGACGCCCCCATTCAGTGGCAAGGACTCAACTGGGGGGTGTATTTTAAATAAACTTGGCTATGGTTACGTGCTGGGCCAGCAGCCCTGCAGCATCCAGTCTCTGACGTGCACAACAGATGCACAGATGCTGGCTTGGACTAGATTTCAAGGCAGCACAGCCATGAGATTGTCATCCATTTGACAGCCTGTCCACAACCTCTTGCAGCCAGAAGTGAAATGTCCCAACTGCTGAGAGCTGCTGTATCCCCCTAGAACAGGCCACAGCTCAGCTGGGACTGATTTTGTATGGCCAAGAGTGGTTTCATGCAGCACATGCCTTTACCAAAGGCTGCTGAGACACACATGCAGACTCAAAGGCCAAAGCAGCTGCATCCCATTACCAATTTAATGCTGTTCCTTTATTTTGTCTGTAATTTTCCACCTCCACACTTGCCTTGCCAGGTAGCGGCTCTTAGAGCAAACCACCATCCACCAACTTGGAAAAGCAGCCTGGTGGCCTCACGGGGGAGGAATAATAACTGGAGGATTATTGTTTAGCCTTTTACTGACAGCTAATCTGAGGAAACACCAAGGAGGGAAAAAACATATTGGATAAACAAGGTTAGCATTTGTGGCGTGAACTGAATGTGGAGCAGGTCACAAGGCAGACTCAGAAGTCTCATACAAATCAGTGAGAAAAGGAGCAAAACACAACAACAGCTTCTGTTAGGAGCGACGACTGCCACTGAGACCCTTGTAATATGGCATTTCCCAGACAGCTACAAACAAACAGGACACTGGCTTCTAGTAAATAAGGGTTTGTTTTTTCCCAGACAAAAAAAGTGCCCAACAATAGTGGGACCAGCACTGCTCACGGTTCACAGGAAATGCTCACTGTGTCACCATCAGTCTAAGGGCTGCGTGAGGTCATGAGTTACATGGAAGCAAGATTAAGTCACATGCAGCAGTTTCTATTCAAAATCTCTTTTTGATAAGTTCTATTGGGGGAAAAATAGTTCTTTATAAGCTTAACAATAAGATCTGATATGGGAATAGGATGCTATGGTCCTATTTTCATTTGTTAGAAATCATCACCTAGAGACTTGTTTATAGACTTTAAATAAACACCATACAAATTTCTGAATGAACACAAGAAGCTGTCGTGCCCTGCAAATGCTTTCTATTCCAGAATTTCGTCCCTGTATAAAATACTGCGTGCTGTTAAAAATATTTCACATTGATCTGTTTAAAACTGCATTGCTTATACAATCTGCTTTGTTTAGACTATTTTTAAGGAGTGCACCAAGCAGAACCAATCCCTGTCAAAAAGCTGTGGAGAAGTTCGAACTCTGGTATCTGTTTTTCATCTTATACATAAAAATTATAGGAACCACTGCAAACTGAAGCAGTTTAGCTTTGGAGGATCTATATGAGGAACTGGGGTTTTGTAATAATTTCATAAATTCAGCCAAATATGCAGTCCCTTATATTTAAAATGAAAATATGGACTTGCCACACATTTGTGCCTCCCAGAGAAACTGCAAACAAAGCTGCAATGCCTGTTTTGACACCATGAAACTTCAGGATTTTTAATGGCTTAGAGTGGGACCCTGAGCTGCCAGAGAAACCATACCTGAGCCAACATATGTTGAACCAATGCACTGGAATAGGCCTGACTGGTGGCCTGAGCACTACTGAGGTACAGTCAGTGCTTGTACATAGAGTTTGTTGCACCCATGAGAAACCACATTCTAACTTCTGGATTGAAACAGGAACTCTGACCAACAGGGAAGGGCTAAAAAAAGCAAAGTAATTTCTCCTGGTGACCATTACCATGATCTGAGCAGTGAGAGTACAAGCTTTTAAGAAGGCAATAATCTTAAGTACTTCTTGAAATCAGAGTCTGGCAGCACATGAGACCACACAGCCTCTAATTTGCAGCCCTAATGCAACAGTATCTACAGCAGCTGGGGTGAGAAGAAATGAAGCTTATACAGGACTTGAATTTTAGATGAAAAATTTGCTTTTCTTTCAATGACTCCTGCTCAGCCTGTATTAGGCACTTGCTCAAGCCAAGTACTTGCTTAGAACCTGCTTGGAAGAAGCAGCAAACAGCACAACACTGGTGAAAAATTGACCAATACTTGTGATCACAGGGCTCAGTTCAGTTGCAAGAGAGTAGGTGGAAGAACTCAGAGCAAAACTGTGGGGTTTTTTATTGCTGCTTAGCTTCCTACATGAAAATGATTGCCCAGCAAGCTGTCAAGCATCTTGATTCGCTCAGTGTCTCAGGAACAACCTACTGCATAAACAGCATCTCAAAACTGTGGCTTCAATCTTCCCACTGGTAAAATTCACATCCTGAAATTCCTCTTGTGCCTGTCGAATCAGAGCTCTTGTGCTTAGCCTGCAACATTGAGGAGCTGTCAGCACATTATTCCATCTCACAGGCAGGAGTACGTGTGCCCTGCAAGCTGAACACTGCGGGAACACAAACGTCAGCCACTTGCAAGAAGTCTCTCCTCTCCCTCATTCCCCTCCTGTAAGGTCTTGTCAGCAGGGATGGCTGCATAAGGACTGGGATGCTGAGCTTTCAGCTCACTCAGCTGCTCTGTTACTGCTCTGGAGGATATACAGGGCTACCTCCTCTGTGCAAACAAGGAATTTTTGCTGGGACACAAGACTGGAGGGATAAAGTGTAATTTCTCCATTGGATGGGGTTATGGGCACTGAGGAGAGTGATAATCAAGATAACAAATAATTAATAGAAATATTAATTAATAGGAAGGGACATAAAAAAGCATGGCACTGCAAAAACCTGACGTCCAAGGGCAAAAAGCAGAAAATTCTTTCCAAAACTACCAGCAGAAATCAGCTGCAGCCACTCTTGAATGGTCAGGAAAAACCCAGAGGACCAAAGAGACACTTTGCAGGAGAGAGGGCTGGGGCACTGTCTGTCTCTAGGACAGGAACCTGCTTCCTGCATTGCTGTGATATCCAAACCTTCTACAGCACATTCAGACCTTTAAAATGCACCCACATTTCTGCTTTAGTCACTCCCTATCATAAGGACAGGACTCAAGACAAAATCTTCATCTACATTAGAGACATAGGAACATATAATTAATAGGAAAATTAAAATTTTGTTGATGATATTAGGTCAGAGATGTAAGAAAACTGCTTGACATTTTCTTAAAACTTGTATTTCAAATTTTTGATTTCCTTAGGAGTTGGATGCAAACAAGTCAACAATGTTACTGCAGAATTAACTCCCAAAAATTTGGAAACAATTTCATGCCATGTCTGCACCTAGACTAGAGCCATCCATTTTGAAAGACCAGCTAAACTGGTAATAAAACAAAGAAAGCCCTTGCTCTTCAACAGCTTCGGTACAGAAATATTAGTGTGGTGTTTCACACAGAGAGTTCTGGAGGTGTTTTTAAGCTGCAGAAGAGTAATATCTCCTTCTGGCAAAGCTGTTCTGCCTTTTGAAACTGCCTATGCAATAGCATGCCAGCAGCAACCACGGTGGGTTAAATAACACTTCTGGAAAATGGAATTAAGGAAATAAGTGACAGGCCTCTTAAAGGATTTCATCATCCAGCTCTCCCATTTTCTGTCTCTGCTCAATTATTGCTTCTCAACCTCCTACAACGGTCCTCCCCTTCTCATATTTGGCAGCTGTGGGAGTCGTTGGAGTTTCATTAAGCTCTGCTGCTGCACGGCTGCTCAGCCAAAGTTGTAGAAAGGTTTATGTGGCTTTCCAGACAATTTCTGGTTTATAACCCAGTTTTATGGTGCTGTGTCAGGAAAGAGAAGCGTATGTTAAGAGAAGTGAGCCAAAGGTATGTGTGGAAGGGGGAGAGGGGAAGCAAAAGCCTGAGAACAGCTGAGGTTTGAGGAATCAGAGCGAGAACACATGGGCTGATCTGCAGGCAGGCAAATGTGATTTTCC
>VYZP01015854.1:3270-15067 GCA_013400635.1 Hypocryptadius cinnamomeus | reverse complement strand
AGCCTACTTTTATACCAACACAGACAAAATTTTGTTTCAGAACACAGAGTCAAATTCCCCTCAATCAACAGAAATAATGCATAATGTTCCAAAAATAAAGGAACAAACAGCTACTTCATGCTGAAGTCCTCAGAATAATGAAAGTACAAAACATTTTACATCTGAATCTCTAGTTACACTAGACTTTTTCCTTTCTTCATAATGAATAATGTGTTAGAAAACAGCAGTTATGAAAAAAAGCCATGCAGAACTTGCCGTAACTGGTTCTGCCACCCAAATATCAATGTCATTAGAAGAACTGCAATTACATTTCTGTGAATAAGAGCCTGAAATACCTGAAAGCACAAAGTAAACAAGAAGAAATATTCAAAGTTTCAGTCAGAATTAATTAGAAAAGAAAGCAGTCCACATCAGAGTTACTGCTTTGCACCCCATGCAGTTTACTCTTTTTGCCTCCTTTTAAGGACACTTAATAGACAACATTATCATAATGCTCACATTTTTCCTCAGTTTCCTCTTTCCTGACAGAATGATTTAAAATGAATTGTTGCAATCAGGCACCGTTCATCTGATTACACCCTTCCCAGCAAGCGTAACCCGAGCCATGCTGGGAATAATGTGCACAGAGAAATCTGAGGAGCCCCAAGTGATACTGATGCCTAAAGAAGGCAATACCCAGCAGAGCTCAACAGAGGTGAAACAAGCACTGCACCCCTGCCAACAGTTTAACCTGGCACAGCATCAGCACACACAGCTCCACAGCTGGGAGCCAGGGGCAGGATTGTGTCCAGCTCCTGCTCACTCACTTTTAATTTCCAATTAAGATGGGACAAGACACGGGAGAGAAGGAAAATATGGATAAAAGGAGACTAAACAGGGCAAGGAAAAAAGGGGGACCAGCAGGAAGGCGAGAGGTAGATCAGGAAGAGCTAAGAGATTTGCCATATCAGAGGCATTCTGTATGAGATGCATTGCTACCAGCTCCACCGTTCCAAGGAAGAACTGAGGGAAGCTGTGCAGCGCCACGAGGAAGCAGCGCACACCTTGATCAACATCTCTCACCACCTCATGCTTCTGTCTTCTGGACAAAAGTTAGAGATTATGACCTTGCAACCTGCCTCATCTCTAACAGTTTCCCTATCATCTTGTCTTCTCAAAATGCACCTTGTGCTTAAGATCTATTCCCTGCAAGCTGAACTCTTTTTTCAAGTCCAATCTTGCTTAACGAGTTACTTTTTATGATGGGAAGCTTTTTTATGCGTTGTTTGTTCTGTCAAGCCCAAATAACTGCTGACATTCTAATCATGAGGCCCCTTAGAAAAAAAAGAAAAAGGTCTTTTGCTTAAAAGCAATCTTTTCATTTGCCTATAAAGCAATTATATATATATATATATATCATGTTTAAATCATTTTAATATAAAAATAGCCTGCCCACATTTTAAATATTGCAGAGGATAAAATACATAAAACTGTCCTCTTCAGATTTTAATCATTCCCTCTCTTACCTAAAAATGAACTTAATATATTCCTACAGCACTAGCTTTCTTTAGTAGTTCTTCCCAAGCCCTGAAGAAGGAATTATCTTTCTAAAAACCAGAGACCAATCTCCCTCTCCTAACATGAAAGCTACATTTTGTTGTAGCCATATATAAAAACCAAATTCTATGGGGAAGCAGCTTCTAAGGCCAGCGTGAATTTAGCACACCATGTTCTTGCATAAATTTTGTCCGTTTAGTCAAAAACTCTGCCCTCCCCTTTCTCCTCCTCTTCTCCCTACAGAGGAAAGGCAACAGCTCTACACTAGCAAAGAACATAAAATACAGGAAGTTTTGCTCAACTGATTTAGTTATTCCAACAAAAATGCAACCATAAATCCCTGTCATACACATGCCTGCTGCTGAATATTCAGAGCAGCAATATTAAATAGCTACCCAGGACTTTCCGTAACACTAACAAACAAATGTTGTAATATAATTTTTGTTATTCTTAATTACTATTTGCCTAGGCACATTAGTTCTCAAGAGATTTTAATTTAGGTAAACTTACCAAATTATGCTACAAAGAAAACTGATTAAATTTGTTTCTTTACAAGCGTTCGCTGCCTTCTAACACTGCACAACATGCAAGCAATCAAGATTTGTTCCTCTGTCTAAAATACAGCAACTTTCTTTTTTTAATTTAAGAAATGGATTCTAATAAAAGGCAGCATTTGAAGTGGGCAGTGCTCCTCCTTTAAAAGAAAAGCAATGGCTTAATGCTGCAACATCTCTTCCCTTTCCACAGATAAGCCCTGCCCATTTGTTGCTTAGTTTCAGTTATAGTAGGTTAGGCTATCGCTATGACTGGATGGAATTTGCATTAACTGCATTCAGAATCAACTGCACAGGTGCAATTGACTCATCTTGAATTCACAAGACTACAAGTTCTCACTATCAACAAACGGATAGCTGTGTTTCCCCCCTTTTCTTTATTAGCAGACAGAAGAGGTACAACAGCACATGCGATTCCGAGACTTTTGTTGCGAGTGTGGTTTCCATTGGCCTTGCTGGAAGCAGGAATTCCAGTGTTACACAGGCATCCAGAAGGTTCTGATTTTGGTTAGGACAAAGGGGAATCTTCTTACGAAGGGTATCACCGTCCACCAGCAAAACTCCACCTACATCACAAAAACACCGGTAGTTGCTCCACAGCTGAGATGCAGCTGGGGTTTGTATTAGCTCACATCTCCACATGAGGAAGTAGATGTAACTCCTATTCAAAACTGTGTCTGAACATGCATCTGTGAGGCAAACAAAAACAACAACTGCTTTCTAAAATGGCTACAATCTGCTGATACCCCAGTGGAGCTGACAGCTCTGGCTTCCCCCATGAAACATGTCTAGGATACCAGATGTCTTCTCTTTGCCAAAAATACTCACAAGAGTACACTCTTCTTGTCTAGCAGCCTAAAGCAACGAGAGACAGCAAATGTTCTTACAATAAGCAGCTCTTGCCATACCAGGGCAACTGGGAGAAAGACATGAGTGCAGCCTTTGTTCTTAATCTTTACTGATTAAATTTATGAAAATCAAACATGGTAAGACTATTTTGAAAGACTTTTGAACAGACTTCCTTCTACACCATATGATATACAAAGAAAACCCAACATTACATGATGAAGCCGGTGAAAAAATGCAAGCTCTGTGGCTGATGCCATACTAGCCAGAGTAATGACAGGTTTAGTTGTAGGCTTACTTTGGCTAAATTTACCATTTAAATTTTAACAACAAATTCTACATTTGCTGCTACCTATCTTGAAGCAGAAGAATTATAGATGGCCATATTTTCTCTAAATTTCTATACCAAATACCAAGTCTGTAATAAAACAAAGATGATGAATTACTTCAAGTGTTTTTCAATCACATAGGGCGTTTTCTACAACTAATATCTAGATCAGATCTCTTTTATTGTGCCCTCATAAAAGAAAAAATGAGGTATTTTTTATCACATTCAAACTAAATTATATTAATCTCCAAATTTTGTTCAAATATGGAAAAGCAAGAAACACCAATTCTGCATTACACGGATACCAAAAAATGAATTGCAACAAAAAACACAAAAAACACACTCCCCAAGCTGAACTCCTGATTTATGCAATGCCATAATCCACAGCCAACCAGGACATTTTGCTACCCTGAGTGACCCAGTTTTGGAGGCAGCATCTTGGTCATCTCCAAGATAAACAATGCCCTGAGCAATCTTAGAAAACCACAAACAAAACACTGACTGTGCACTCCTCCAGAACAGGCTACCAGCAATACTTCATCCACATTTCTACAAAAATGTTATTCCAAAACTATTATGCTTTATGGGTAACAGAAAGCACAATCCATTCTGAACACTAAGCAATCCCAAGGACAACTCTGATCTGTGGAAAATTAGTCTTGTCTACCAAAAAAAATGGCAAAAAACTTCCTGAAGAGAGAGCTTTTCCAGAACTCTGTTCAGGACTTTTATGCCATCTCAATAGCAAGCCACAGTAGATTGAATGCCTCTGTCAATACAGCACAGTCAAGTCTAGCATAATGTCAATAGAGCATAGTCGAAGTCTAGCATAATGTACACTAACCTTTCCACCAGAGATCACAAACCAATCATGATCACAAACCAATTATGATAAACAGTAGTCCCGCTGCCTATTTATTTACTGGGAAAAGTTCACTCACCAGAATATGACAACTAGAGTGCAGACTCTAATTAACCCCTTTCTCTGTAAGGTACATCACTCCCCAAAACTACAAACAAAATTACAAGCAAAAATGGATGTATGTTACTATTCTGAAAGAAAAATTCTGCCCTGAGGATGAGCTCTAAAAGCAGGAGTACTAATTTCACATTCTACAGTTATCAGTGGTTGTAGACAATGAAAGGAATTTCTCTTCTTAGGTACTGAAACAGAGCTGCAAAGTCAGAATGACTTAGTCATTAAAGGAAGTAAGTCCACCCAATTTTACACGCATAAACCAGGATCTTAATAAGCTCAGTTGCATATAACAGAAACTAATTATCTTATCTGTAAAGTATTAAACACAGACTTCATTGAAATGCTGAATAACTATTTAAAACCATGTAAAAAACAGAAAGAGAGAATTAAAACCAAAATGCAGATAAGCAACAAGGATCCAAAAGTTCAGGAACTTTAATCTCTCCCTTTCCACAACAGAGGATTTAGAACCCACCCAATGAGACCTTCATTCTTGTCCAGAAGGTCACTGTGGAAACTTGGGAGCTGGGTAGTGGCTCTGGACATTCTGATCTTAAGGAGCAGGAGTGCAAAGCTGTGACTTTGACTAAGCACCCAACACATGAGTGGGAAGAGATTTTCACATCAGCTGCCATTTCCTGAATTTCTCTTGTCTCATTTCCAGCTTATTCATGCCTTTTATCACAAAAAATGTTGAGACAAAAAAGAGAAAGGTTACTAGACTTCAGCATCCACTGAAGTCAGGCCAAAGGACAACCAACTATGAGGAGTCACTGTGATTGACCTCTCAAGGGCTAGCTCTGGTACCCTTGAGCAGAGAGCCCCAGTAGTGCTACAGAGGTACAAATATGTGAATTTATTTCAAGAAACACATTAAAAAGTGTTTAAATCAACTTCATGCAGAATCACCCTTGTTTCTACTCACAAGTGACCATCACTGCAGCCTTACCCAACTAACCACTGTCTATGCTGCAGCTTATGGAGACTGTCAGATTCATTCTCTAGATCTGAGTATGTTAATAACTGACTTATTCTCTTATCCTTCTCTTCATATGTCTTACTGAAATATGAGTAATAGCACAAAACTCCTGTCCTAACTCCCATTTTCCCCTCCCTCTGTTATTGTTGCAGGGACTTCAGATTTAGACACAATAAACAGAGATTACATTCCTGTATTAAGGTGTGCCAGAAACCTGAGCTCTTTCAGCCACAGAAGCACTGTAACACATTCCCTCTAATTATTATGCAATATTACAGTCTTCTACAGCAGGAAGAGTAATTTCATGGTTAGGATCCAGCCCATTCACTACAAAACTGTTATACAGCACTTTCAGAAGGAAGGACCATTAATAAAACAGGACTGTTGAGTCAAAAAGATAAAACACGAAGCTTTTACAATTTAGCTTTACCACAACATTGGTATTTATAACCTTTTCACACGTGCACATTTTGTGTGAATTGTCTTAGAAGCAAAATGTCAGAAAGTACTTCTGTTTATTTATCTTATGTAATTATACATGAAAAGACTTAAAATCATTCATGTTTTAGAAATTATATCGATTTCCTTTTCTCAACACCGTAGATATCAGGCTCCCAATAAATGACAGAAATACCTGGATACATAACTCACTTAAAAAAAAATCTCCAAGGTTACAACTTCATTTTTCCAGTTAGAAAAACTCTGAAAATATTTAGTATGCTTAGAAATAAAAATATTTGCTTTAAATAAAAGTGAACTTAACTATAAGGTCAGCCACATAGCATTTTAAAATAGTATTTATGGTTTTCAGCTTAACTCTCCAATTTCATAATTTTTTTCTGAGAACAAAGAAATGGGGGAAAAAAAATCAGTTAACACACTCATCATGCTACGGCTCTATATGCAACTGCATTAAAAGGTAAAACTCAAAACACGATATACCTGCATGACACCTGGTAGAATGGATATCCTGGCAGAGGAAGAGAGTTTGAAAATCCAGACTGGCTCGACATTGCCTTCAGGTATTGTATCCACTTAAATCTCTTCTACATTCCATATGTTAATTCCTTACTAAAAAAATACGTACGTACGTGTCCATCTGTACCTCTCTTCAGAGCTAACTAAAAAGAAACCAAGTGCACATTCGAAGGTCTCGAGGATTCTGCCTGCATTTCAAACTGCTTCCTCAGTAGTGAAATTCCTAAAAGCCAACACCCTCATGACATCACATACTACCAAATCATAAACACGCGATTGTCTCAGCGAGGCAAGGACAGCCCGTGGGTTTGGGCTCGGCAGAGAGCCCTGCACTGCATTCCTGCTGCCAGCAGCACGGTGCCTTTCAGGCAGGGACCTGCTGCCTGGAACAGCAGCCCTGCTCTGGCAGGCAGCCAGCAGCCAGCACAACTTATTGCCAATGCCGCAAATCCCCGCGATGGGCGAGCGCTGCAGGTGAAACATCCTCACAGCCCCCGGCAGGAATCTCCTTCCCCACGCACGGGATCCGTGACCTTGGACTTGGGGACAAAAACGTCACCTAAACATGACACTGCACACCATTGTTCTATAGGCAAAGAGCAGATTGCGCTGCACGCCACGGCAGCGCGAAAAATCAGACTGAGCTTCCCCTGCTAAAGAAGGATCCTCTAATGCTGCACCCCCAACTATGGGAAAAGCAGGAAGATGGAATCTTAAACCACAGTATTTAAGCTACTGAATAATATAGATATAAAATTATGTGCATGCCTCCCTGCAGTATTTTACTACTGCTTAAATCAAAGAAATATCAAAAGCAACATTTCTTTTGATATACAGTACAATGCTAAGTTACGTTGAAGTTATTTGGGCATGCCTTCCTCCAGAGAGAAGAAGGAAGACATGTGAGTAGTCACAGTATTGCCCAGTGGCATGACTAATGTCAAATAGACTTAAATGATTATCTACCTACACTACTCTTAAGGAGATTGTACAATGCCCTCACACACGGATTTCCTTAATTTAAGCAAAATTTTAAATAAAAGATTTTTTAATTATTCCATTACCTATGCTAGCTGCACTGGAAAACATTAAAAAGTTGAGATTAATATCTCTACTCCATTACATACTATTTACTTTCATATTATTTTGCCTCAGTTTTGGAAAAAGAATAAGCAGTTTCACCTGGTTTATCCCAAGTTTATAATCAACATTTCCATCGTAAGAAAAATGGTGCAAAACTTTGTCGCTATCCTAGGTACCTTTTAAAGTCCGACTTAAAGGACATAAGCCACTGCACAGGGCTCCAATTCCTTAAATCCTATAAAAGTGCCAGGGAAACAAAGAGAGCACAGTCTGCCAAAAAAAGTTTTGGGTTTTTTTGTTTTTTATTTGCCCAACTGATATGTCTGGAAAAACAAAGAAGCTTCTGGGTACATAATTTTGCATAAATTTTTACCTCTCTCCTGGCTGTAAAGAGCAAGCTTGAAAAGGCAATTCAAGCACAAATCATGTTGTGGTATCAGCTGAAATTTTACAGACAGACTTGAAAAAGCATCACCTCGCTCACTTTCAGTACGGAGCACTCACTCCAAAAACTCATGACTCTCAAAAACTACTTGGGGAACACCAAAAAAAAGTTGTGTGCATGTGAGAGGAAGAGAAAACTCTGCTAAACCTGTCCAAGCCCCCTTTGCCTAATCAGAGACGTTGGGATAAATACTGGGAACTTCCATCCCCATGGCCACAGCTGCTGAGGGAGGTGCCAGTGATTCCTCTGCCCTGCTGGGGCTGGTCCTGAGCAGTCCCCTTGTGTGCATACCCCTGGAACATCTGCACTTCCATTCTGGGTATTTACTCATCTTCTATTTGGTGTCTTCTCAGCACTGATAATGGCAGCATTAGCACATTTATGCAGTAATTCTCATCTCAGAATGACTCCCCCTAGTCCCAGCCAGGATTTAGGATGTTTCCATTGGATTTGCCAGCTGAAAAAGAATGTTAGTGTTAAGTCAGCAGATCACAGGCTTATAAATTAGGAGCCTTAGAGGTTGCCAGTGGCTTGCCATGACATTTTGCAAAAATCACATAGTCCCTTAATGCCTAGCTTATCCACATAATAGGGAAAATACTGCCTGACAGCAAAGGAATGATGTGAGGTTAATTTTTTTTTTGTAATTAAGTATTGAAATCCTCTGATTAAAGATTTATGAAGGGATAAAACAGCTGTAGCATTTGAGGGAAAAGATGTGTGGGAATATTCAGAATAGAGCTTTTTTTTTTTTTGTCTCCTGTTCCTAGCTCTAACACAACAGAAGCATTATTGCTCTGAAATTTCAATTTAAATATAAAAGCCATTTAAATTTTAAAATATGGTGGAAAGTGCAGTTCTTAAATGGGTGGAGAGCATTCCACAGCATTTAAAGATGGGGATAAGTGAGAGATGACAATAGGCAAACAAAACCTGTATTTAGGATGATCTTTACAGAAGCAGAACCCTTCATTGGTAGGCATCATACCACTTCAGTCATTTGGAAACAGAAAGGGAAAGTGTGGCTTAAGACAGAGAAAAGGGAAAGAGAAAATCTGGTTAGGACCAAAGAGAAAGCCTCCCCACAATGAAACCCAGTATTTACCAAGTGCCCCTTTTAATTAGTTCCACAAGCAGGCTGGATTGCTGAACACAACTACTTTTGGGATCCAGACCTAACCTGCCAAACACCCCCTCCACTGAAAGAGACAAGTGGGTTTCATTCCAGCTGCAGTCACATCTTCTGGAAATTTACTTCTGTGTTTCCGAGCCAACGAGCTCTCTTAAAAATAACCACCTTAGTATTGTTTGGCACAGCATGCCATGTAACACTTATTACTCTGCTGGAACAAAATTAAACCAAGAAAATAAGTTTGAAACAGAAATACTGTGTGCTCCAGAATTTACAGTGACCTCAGTACTGAAGGAAGTGACCTGTTACAGCATTTAATGCTGCTACTTGAACAGGTATGAAATACTGAGATCTAACTGCAGTTCAAAAAGCAAGAACAGGCTGAAAGACTGGAGAAGAACAAATTCATGACCATTTTCAGCTATTTCAAACAAGTAGCATCCTTGATAAACTAATGGAAAATTTGTTTAAAGCGAAGTCAGGCTGAAGAAGAAATAGAGACTAACCTCATAACTAACAATCAATTCCATCATGTCTGGAAGTGAGAGCATTCTGTAGACAATTATGTGATTGTATATCAAAATGCATATAAAATGTTCAGAATTCATAAAAATAGAATGAAGTGTCATGCAAAAGTTATTGTAACATCAATACCATAAATCAGTAATTTACTCCCATCTAAAGTGTTATATTTGATATTTTCGCTGCCTGCTGTATTAGTGTCTAATAAATTAGACAGTGAATTAGAACAAAAACAAGACATGTAAAATAAAATTAGATGCAGTTGGAAAATAACAGTGTTCACAAAGAAAATATTACAAAGATATTCAATATAATGAGCAGTACTTAGATGACATAATGGAAAGTCTTTCCCTCTTTTCTGTACAAAACACAAAAATAAATAAATATTCAACAATACTAAAGAATAATGGCAAATTTGCAAATGAAGGAGGACACCACCACTGGAAATTCAAAACTCATCCAGAATTAAAGACTAACTGTATATTTATATAGGGAAAAACAAACAAACAAACAAAATTCCCAAAACCCAAACAACCCAGAAGTGGTGGCTGGAAGGAAAGAGGACTTAAAAACAACATCAGTACTTTGGAGAAAAATAAAACATGTGAGAAAGCCATCTAACCTCACTGCTGATGGATGTCTCTCATGCTGTTCCCTGAGACAGACTAGTGGGTTCACTAAGTATCATTTCTTTTGCTAATAAGCGTTAATAACCAGTGGAGTTCAAATCTCACATGTGGATACCAAGGAAAAAGTCGATCTCTTTTTCTTTCCTTTTTTTTTTTAATTTCCCCAGTACTTTTTCATCTGACCCACCCAGCCTTTCACTGGCTAACACAGGGCCCAACTGCAAATTTAAAACTCCTCCAAAAGGAGATTTCACGTGGAATGTCTCGGATTGGAAGGGACCTTAAAGATCAACCTCCTGCCATGGACAGGGACACCTTCCACAAGATCAGGTTTCCCAAGCCCCATCCAACCTGGTCTTGAACATTTCCAGGGAAGAAGCTGGGCAACCTGTGCCAGTCTCACTGCCCTCACAGTGAATAAAGGAAAGGAAGAAATGAAGACATCCTTTGCAAGGTAAAATGCCAACTCAGTCCCCCCTGCAATCACACAAGCTGACAAGACTGATGGAACTCCATAAAGAAGAAACAGTAAGAGCCTTGAAGTATAAAGTACCTGAAATTTAAGGAATTTATTTCCATTAAGGATTTGGCCTGCAAGGAATAGTGAAGTAAAAGCAACAGGAAGACATAGCAGTAGGTTATATTTTAGTTACAGACACATTTCTGCATCCAGAAGCTTTATCTTAAGGTCACAGAACCATTAAGGTTGGAGAACCACAGAACCATTAAGGTTGGAGAACCACAGAACCATTAAGGTTGGAGAAGGCCTCCAAGATCAGCAAGCCCAACCTGTGACCAAACATCACCTTGTCATCTAAACCACGACACTCAGTGTGCCACATCCAGCTGTTTCTTAATCACCCCAGGGACAGTGACTCTACCACTTCCCTGGGCACTCTGTTTCAATGCCTCACAACCCTTTCAGTGAAAAAATTCTCCCTGAAGTCCCACCTGAGCCTCCTCTAGTGCAGAGGCCATTTCCTCTTGTCCTGACTTCCTGGGAGAAAAGACCAATCCCCACCTGGCTACAGCCTCCTTTGAGGAAGCTGTAGAGACCAATAATTCCTATATCTGAAAAAAGGGACTAGAATTTAATCTAAATATCTGAGAACTCATAGTGGAGTTACTAGACTTATGTGTCTACTTGCTACCTTAGTCCTTCCAGACATTCTTATTGGATTAAGAAGTCATTTTTTTAATGGGTTTTTTTCCCCAATCTAGAACAAGAGGGAAGGAATTATTAAAGTCTTATCTAAACAAGATTTATTTTTAGCCTAAACATAAAACTGCTCTTAGCTACTTTACTAGAAATGCTGTAAAGATGTTCAGAGTCCAACACCATCACCCTGACTCGCAAGGCCACCTAACCAGCATCACCCAAAATCCATTTAGCTACCAGGAGTTATGGGACAGCCTGCACAGCCTCCACTGACCTGACACATTCCAGTAACACAACAAAAAATCAAAAGTCACCGTTCAAGCACTGTTCACACATTGCCATGAATACCCCAAGCACACCATCCCAGCCTTTGTGCCCAAACCAGAGGCGACATGCCTCCCTCTCTTTCCTTTTTCACTCTTCCTGAAGCTTGGCACTCCACATTTATACGTAGCTGAACGCTCCATTCCTTTCACTCTCCTCTGGCTGCTCAAGAGACAGCACCCTTCTTCAGGCTTTGCACATTAACACAGCCATCATCAGTGACTTCAGTTACTCCAAAGCTTAGGCAACTTTTACCAGCAGATGTTTCAGCAGCCAGCCATGAATTCTCAAAATGCTCAATGG
>VYZP01015841.1:324-11888 GCA_013400635.1 Hypocryptadius cinnamomeus | reverse complement strand
AGGGAGCATACAGCTCTATGAGGACAAAAAGGAAGAGAACCAGCTCAAAATTCCTCTAATTTTCTTTTTTAAACAGAAACCATAGCCAGTGAGTCTGTCAGTGTATATACAGCCTGGGAAAAATGCTACATGTCCACGTCTTAAATGCTGCAAGTCGTCACAGCCTCCAGCTAGAAGGGATGAGGAGCAGGCAGCACAGCTATGACTCTGCCATATGACTCAAATCATATTCAGGAGGCCTGAGCTGTTCAATTCTCGATATGTGTGTGAGTTACTTTCAAGAGTAGAATGACTGCTACCTGTAAAAAGTGATCAAACTCTTTCTCAGAACACATTTTTCCAAATTTGCATGTGTGTGAAGGTTGTTGTTCTTTTTCATAAGTCTCTGCTCATCATCTTCATGGTTCCTTCATGAATCTGGTTACCCAGTTGCAGCTGACTCAGAAAATACTTTTTTTTTAGCAAATGAGATGAAATGGCTCTTTTATTCAAATGAGGAGAACTTAGCCTTAGACCTTTATTCAGGAACACACTTTTTACCAGGTAAAAGCTCCTCTAAGCATGTCTAGACTTATGTACAGTTCTGCTGTGCTGTCAGAAATGGAGACTGGAAGTGTTGTTTGGACAGCTTTTTGGAAGCTAGACCATGAGCATAAATGTTAAAAAACCAAAACATCTAGGCCTGCAACAGCAAGCATAATTACATCAAAACCCTTTAATAAAGACTAAATGGGATGTCTGTAATTAAGGAATATTTAGAATTATGGTTAAGAAAACAGGACCACATGGGTAGGAAGACTTTTCTGCTTTAGTTAGTGCTCTCTGCATTATCTCCTGACTTGAAGGGTTGAGCCCTGGCCCCCATTGCTGTGGCAGCTAGAAAAGAGGAAGGCCTTGAACCTTTCAGGATTTCACCTTGGCAAATGAGAAACCTGTCAGATTCTTGCCAACAAACTCTGGCTTTTGTGTTACTCTAGATTGGTCTTTTCAGTAACCTATCTTATTTTATTGGTTTTTAGTGCCCGATATTGAACAGTTGGTTGTACAGTTCGTTCCATGTTTGAAATGTTTCATTCCCTTTTAATATTCTTTTTCAATTAACCTACCCCTATTTCTTCATTGGGGAAAACCAAAACAGAACAAACAAAACAAAACAACCCAAAAACAAACCCAAAAAGTTCCCACCAAAACCAACCAAACAGAAAATCCCCAAAACACCTCTGGGACTGTGATTTCTCACTGTTTAAGTCCTGCTGTAACTTTGAAGAGTCTGCTAAGGATCTAGAGCTGGCAGCACTGACCACAGAGGAGCCAAGAGTGCAAGCTAGTTGCAGTTAAATGTGTTTTACCAGTACAATAGAAAAATGTAATCCTGGAGGTGGCCAGTTGTGTGCTTCCTAAAGCTGAGAATGGGGAGAGAGGAAATAAAAGACAGGTGAAAGGAAAAAAAAGGGGGTAATTTAAGTAGATATATAAAGATTTTTTACTAAACTTCTTAATTCCTCCAGATTTGTGTGCACCCTATTAAAAAAAAAAAAAATCTGTTTCTGTTAAGGCTTTTGGCAGTGAATTAAATAAAAATTCAAATTGGTGAACCAGCCTTGGGCAAGTTGCACTGGGTTGGAGGAGAAAATTTCATCCCCTTCTTTCAAATCTGAATAAATTTAAGCTGGCAAAACCAGAACAAAGGAATATCAAACACTGAATTACCAGCCACAAGCACAAAAGCATAGAATCATTGAAAAAATATGACTGGAAGGGACTTCAGTATATTATCTGGTCCAATCTCCTGCCTGAAGGCAGGATCAAGAATGCATATGTCATTCTTGACAGAAGTTTGGATAACATCTTGAAAAAGGTCTACAGTGAAGCTTACTGCCTCCCGAGGAAATCTGTCCCCAAACCCTGCAATCCTTGGTGTTACAGGATTTTGGTTTTACCTATAAATACCTCTTTTTTTGGTATCTTTTTTAAAACTTTTTGTTGTTTAAGTAGTAAAATGACCGTAGGCAACCCACTTGAGGTATAATACATGCTAATACAGGTGATTTGGAAAAGAATGTTATATGGGCATTGAAAAATGGAGCTGATTATTGCAGAAATTAAATTGTAATAATTTTTTTAAAGTTTTATAGTAATTCACCATTAATTGCCATAAGTCATACAGTGGTTTGTGTTGGTTGGGAAATGTAAATGCAGGGTGTGGGGGAGATTATGCATACCATCTGTGAGGTCAAGTCTGGGTTGGTGTAGAAAGTGAATCCTGATTGTAGGATCCAACAGTTACTAATAGTAAATTAAAAAGTAATGTACAAGATGCTTCAAAATATGCAGAAGAGTAAATTTCACAGACAGTATTAGTTTGTTGAGTTAGTGATTTAGGAATTTATCTGAAGTCTACTGATTGGTTTAGAAAAAGTAAACCTGAAATTCGCCTTTAAGTAAATTGTTCCTTTTTTATTATATTCATTATATAGTTTGATAGAAATATAATCATTACTATTACAGCAAGAATTTTTTTCTAAAAATCTCAGAGGTTTACATTCTAGCTTTTTAAGTAAATGTGCACCTATGCAATATTTCTGATATACTGATCAGAAATTTAAAGTGATTTTAACAGTCAACACAGGAATTACATTTTGCAAAAGTTTGCCCATAGTACACCACAGCAGGAAATGTTAGCTTACTCTCTAGCTGTGCTTCAGTGGAAGTTTAAATAAAGAACTGATAAAGATGTAATTAAAATCTGTCAATTTAAGTATATCTCATAAATTATTAAAATCTCGCTCCTTCATATCTTGCTGTAATTATTCTGCTGTACTCCTCCAGCTCTTGCAATTACTCTTCACAGGGCCAGGCTGACACCTAAAGGGACCATCTGCAAAACTCAGATAAGAGCCCTGGCTCACTAGAGCAGCTGCAGGGTGGGTGGGAGAGGGTAAGATTGCAGCCTCTGGGCTCTGGGAATGTCTTGGCACTCCTGGTGATATGTGGGAGTGGAGATGGATTTCTGTATGTTTTTAATATATTGACCTATATCTTGATTAAAGTGAGCAGAATTAAACCTTCTAGAGAAACAATTGACAGTAATGTTGAAACATGACCCTTTGCAACAAATGTCCCAATCCTGGACTGTCTAAAAGTCCTGAACTTTCATTTGTCTAAATGAAATGTTTACTTCAAGGTAAAATCAGAGGCTGTCTTAGGAAGCTTCTTGCTCCCAGAACCTATCCATGTGGAAATTGAAGGTAGCTCCATAGCCAGCAGGAGAAGGGTGTAGTTTTCTCTGTGTGATTGCCGGTTTAGTTAGTACATTGAGTGTTTCCTTTGTCTCATTTTTACCCAAAAAAATTGTTCTTAGATAATTTGACAAATGCTGCATTTCACTATATGCTCAAACCTTGTGCAGGTGCACTGACTACAGCAGATCTAAAGGAGGCAGCAGTAGAGGATTGCAAAGGACTTTTGGAATGTTTTAGTTTTGGTATTTAATTAGACTAGGGACATTTTGATTGAGATAGTGGAGCCAGGGATGCATGGGACTGTGAGTGCCAAGGAATCCAGGAGCAGTGGGGGCTCCCTGTGCGGAGGGCAGGTAAGGGATTGGTAGCTTGTCCCTTCCTACCACCCCAGTCAGGATCAGGGCAGACATATAACCTGTGCCTGTGCTTTGGGCACTTCCCTGGAGACAGGGAGAGGCCAAGGCAGGGATGGGATGTGGTCCTGCAGATTGGCCTGGCTCAGAGGCAGGCCAGGCTGTGGGGAGTGAGAGTCCAGACTTGCTGCATCACTGGAGTGGGAATGATGGCCCTGGGGCTGATGAGAGGTCCTGGATTTTGAGCAGAGCAGGGGAGCCCAGGGCACTGGGCAGAGACAGGCAGGACTGGTGGTATTCTTCGGGCTCTAGCTCTAAGTTCTAGTTTTGTTATTTCAAATCTCATACTGAAAAAAAAGATTGCCCTATTTTTGTCTTTGTAAACACTCCTTAGGTTAGTCTTATTTTAATGTAAACAGGAAAATGTTTAAAATATATTAGAATGTTAGAATAGTGCATAAAATCAAGAAATCAAGTGCTTTTCAGCTTTGCATGTCATTTGGATTTCCTCTGAGCACATCTCTCACTGGGGAAGCTCTGCCTTGAACAGTATTAGTCAGTAATCCTTGCAATGCACAGGCTGAATTTTAAGAGTGTTTAGGTAGCCTCATTCAATAAGGCTAATATCTTGGTAAACCTGCACTAAATATTAAAGTGCTTGATTAGTTAAATTCTGATGAGTTAAATTCTGATCTTTGATGCTCAGGCCCTGCCTTGTGCTCATCATCTACAGGAGACCATGGTGAGACTATGACTCCTGTCCTTCACAGGGGTTCTGCTTCCCTTTAGTAAGAATTATGTACAAATGAAAATCTTTGTGCTATGTTTCAGGCTTTTTTTTTAAAACAAAAACTTGTGAATTTTTTTCTGATTGGAGTAAGTTATTTATCTTGCTTGTGTAAACCATATTCCTCCTAGGACATTTTTTTTGGCTCAGTTGTATAGCCAAAACTTGTAAACATTTCCCAACCTAAGACATGAATCTTTTGGTGTGGTATATTTTGCTGGTTGCTTATAATTCTTGTAGCTTTTCCCAAAAATTTTGAAACAGCCCTCTAGGTTGAATATTTTCTGTGACAGAATTAGTAGTGGGAGAGATACATGGAATATACTTGAGTGTACATGGGTGTTTCCACATGCAAGCAACTGTTGAAGCAACAATATTTAGTGGTGTGAAGTGTCATGGGGAAGAGAAACCAGACTAAAAAATTGAAGCCTGAATGACCCACTCTCTTCTGTCATGGCTGATGTCTAGAGCTCTCCCATGATTACATAATAGAAATAATAATAATTGTACATGGAGGAATGAATGCTGTGAAGAACAATAAGCAATAAAAAAATGAATAGATAATTGCAGCAAACAGAATCACAAGTCTGCATCCTGGATTTTTTAACTGTATGGAGATGAACTTTGACTTACATAAACCATTCTAATAGATGTGTGCATTCATTCCCTTAATTTCTTCTTGTATGACACACACAGAATATTTGTTCAGGGTCTTATTTTACAGTTTCCTGCAACTGACAATGCTACTCTCTCAAGTTTTATTTGGCATCTCTTTAGAAAGAGTTTTAAATTATTTTCAATACCAGACATCTAGACTTTAGGAACCAAAACCATCCAGTGAATATTTGTGTTTTCAGCTCTTGGTAATCTTCTACCAAAAATCTTGCATTCTGTTTTGGTTTTTCTCGAGACATAATTCAAGTTGGAAAAAAACCCCAAGAGAAGTCCCTCTATGGCTTATATTGAAAATCCAGAATCCAAACAGAAGAACTATTCCATCAAGTATTTCTGAAACAATGCATCAGCTATGCTGAAATCTTCCACATCATCAAGTACACCAATGTTTAAGGTGAACTTGCTGTAACTTTCACCACATCTGGTTTCCAATTTTCTATTCCCCCTAAATGTACTTTTCAAATTTCACATAGCCTTTCTGGGGCTGACACAAAGCAGCAGAATGGTAAGTAAAATGAATCACCATGTCTAAGCAGATGCTTTTCAGTTAAAGCCATCACCTTGAATATATGAGGTCCAATTTTAATTTTTCATTCTGCCTAGAAGAACTTGAATCTCCACTTACCTTCTTGGGGAGTATCCAAAATACAGGGCATTTTCAGCGTAGCTCTTTCCAATTCTTCTAGTGAGACCTTTTCATTTAGAATGAGATTTTTAAACACTTTAAGCCATAGTGGAGACTGGAATATAAGCTTCCCACTTGCAGATATGTTTCTCTTCCATTTTTTTTTTTACTTCTTTCTGGCCTAATGAATATCGAATTTTTCTGTATAGTGAAATAGTTTCAATAAGAACAAGCAGTAGAACACTGTTTGAGACTATCCTCTGAACAGAGCACTCACCTACAACTAAGAGCTGTGGGTGTAGGTACTCCGTGTCATCCTCAGTGCTAGCAGGCCAGAAGAGATGACTTGCCAGGGGAAGCAGGTATTAGCCTGTCTATATATAGCAGAGTCTTCTCTTACTGCAGTAGTTTAGGAGGAGGGCATAATTTATACCTGCCAAGCTCCAGAAGAAGCTTTTTTTGCAGACAAACACAAGCAGAATAAAATGCCTACTTCCAGCCCATGATATGGTACTTCGAGTGAGACTTGGGCATTGCCCTTTCATTTTTCATTTCACACTAACAGATTTATGCAAAGTTTCCATTAACAATCTGTTTTTTATAGATCCCTGTCTTATGATTCATCAATGTGCATGCACAAAGAACTGTGACTACTTTGACTTGTTGGGATGTCACCTTTGAAACTGCAGGACTTAGGACACTGTGATGCTATATCACATTATTTTAAAATTTTTGGTGACTGCCATGCTCACACCTTTCATTCATAGTTGCTCAGCCTGGGATAGATTCCAGCAGCTCAACACTCTACTGTAATTTGTCTGACAAAAATAAACTGCAGAAGCTGTGTTCCAGGGGACATCTCCTGCCCGGAAATCCACCGCCACTGTTACGTGACAGCTGCACTGCTGTATTCTTCACAATTTCTGAGACAGCAGTCTACAGCAAGAGCCATCTCACCATTACACACCTCAGGGAAATATCCTGTCATCCTGTGATTCCCAGAGCAGACTCGAGTCTATGTGTCTATGCATCAGTGTCTATGTATACCAACCACGTACAGCCCTGCAGCCTTCTGTGCACCTGTGCTTCACTTTCAGGGACCTGAGAGGCTGTCCATCAGTCTTTTCATTTAGCAGTTTGAATCAGGCATTGCAATTTGTGATGGGGGATGAAGAAAGGATTTTTTTAAACCTCCCATATGTGCATTTAATCTCTTATAAACTCAGATTTCACTGCAAGAAAATGTGGCACCTCGCTTGAATTGTGCATGGATGGCAAATATGCATTTGTTTTGTTCATGGTGATTTTTCTGGGGCATGTTTCTGTGGCAACATTAGCATGGTTCTGGTCCTGAGCTAATGTGTCTTGCCTCTGAGAAAGGGTTTTGCCTTTAATCCAGCAATATCTTGACAGTGACTCTGTAGCTTTTATGAGGCTTAGGGAACAATTGGCGTAACCACACAAAATGTACTTGTACTTTAGGTTTGTTTCCTTCCAATCTAATATAAAACAACTTCTACTCTCCTAGTCATCTATATGCCCCCCTGGACTTTTTGTCTGCCTCTTTTTGTGCAGTCTACCCTGTTTAAACTGGCTTTGATCCTCCCCATGGGAGCTTGTAAGAACCATTAGGGTTCCTTGCTGTAGCAAGTGTTTCTTAATGATGATAAAATGTGTAAACTCTTAGGCAATTACTAAAGTTTCCTCTTAATTTTTCTAGATGAATGAGAGCACTGAAACTGGCTGATCCCAGAAGTAAATGGCATTTCTGGATAAAGATTAGAATAATTTAATTAATACAGAAATTTGTGGTTACCATTTGTTACACTTACAGAAGTATATACAGCATTCTTTTTATATATATTGCAGTGTCAGGTATATTTCATTTCCTAGGAGAAGAAATAAGAGACTGACATCTGTGCATGTGGACTAAATTGTCTTTGACTCTCTGTAGGCACAGTTGGTGTGTTTCTGACCAAATAATTCTTCCAGTGAATCTTGAACCTGCTTTGAAATACTTTCTGCTATTTTATTCATAGATAATTTATTTGAGCAGCAAGTGGCAAAAGAGGTGAAATATGCTAAGAGATACAAAATCTTTTAGATAAGTCAAATGGTATATTCAAGGGGAGTTTTTTATGTTTAAGAATCTCCTTTAAGTGAAACCACTTTCTAACAATATTTGTTCTGAAGTTAATTGTCCAGTCAATTTCTTCTGCATATTTTCATGTTCTTTTCTGTTAAATTAATAAATGCTCTATGTGCTTTCTATTTGTGATCTAATCAGCACTGGCAAAGAATTTCTTCCTTGATCTAATTTTTCCTTATTCAAAAATGTGCTAAATTTTTAATGGGCGGCTACAATTCAATCTCATCATGCTGCTCAGCTTTTCCCTTTTCCTGCCTATATAATTGCGTGAGAGTGGAGGCAAGCACTCATATCTATATTCCAAATTCCCCCTACCCTGAAGTAACTGGCAGAAGCTTTTATCTCATTCCTCCCAACACAGCATGTAAGTTGTCTTAAACGTCACTAAATTGTGAGAAAGAGAGGGTAAAATCACAGAGTTTTGAAGGAATTCCTATTTTCACGTTATTTCAGTAGTTTATTTTGAAATATATGCATGTATAGCAAGCCATATTCGAATATCACAAATGTGCATCTATTTCTGGATATCTAGTGCTTAAATTGCACAGATCAGTATAGAATACTGCACAGTTTAACTGTTGGACCAGTATGATTTCCTTGGGGAATTCTGTGCTTGGATGAAAAGATACTCTTTTTTCATTGATAGCATAATTATTATTATTATATCCTAAGGTCTTGCACTTTAGTGTAGCTGAAAAGCATGTCGAAGATTTGGAATAGCCAGAATGAATACAAAACAACAAACAAAATTAGTCACCCAAGACCATCCTATCTTATGCAACTGAAGATTTATCAATTCAATCAGATGTTCTGAAGCTGACCAGATGTGCTGCTGGCCAACATATAAAATTAAATTTAATGTATACAAGCATACAGTAATACATAAAAAAATTATAATACATTTATCTTATTATTTGAACTGTGTAAGAGTAATTCAAATTAAATGCTGCACTTGTTTCAAGCACTTCAGAAAAAGCTTAAAGGATACGTGAAAAAATACATTATGTAATGAATGGAATTGCTTCACTAAAAATAACACCCCTTACACAAAATTCTGCTTTTATAATATTCATAAGTAAAACCATGTATTCAAGATTCAGAATTTAGATTTATAGTGCCATGCATATATTTTGAAGGTGCTTGCTGTAAACCATTGTAACTATGTATAGCTAATATACATTTAGCTCCACATATACATTTATCACTAGAGTAAGTAGATATTACGTGGAGCTTTCCTTTGATGTTTTCCTGTACTTTTACACTTACAAATTGAATGAGTCTGCTTTTCTGTGATGTAGTGGTTAGACACTAAAACTGATCTTAATCAACAAAATTCCAGGGCCGGTTAGTTATCAACATGGAAATCCAAGTATGCTATGTTAATCAAAGTATTCTTTGTCACATGCTCATTAGTTACTCCAAATAGCCCTTAAAGATGTGTAAGAATTTTTCCTTCTGTCCTAGTTTCAGCTGGTATACAGTCAATTTTCTTCCTTGTAGGTGGTACAATGCTGGTTTTTTGCTGTTTTTTTTTTTTTTTATTTCGTTTGAACATAATATTCCTAACACACTGATTTGTCATGGGTTGAACTTGGTGATCTCAAAGGACTTTTCCAATCTAGTTGACTACGTGATTCTGCCATTCTGTGATGTTTTAGTTTTTAGCAAAAACAGTGTTTTTTTCGAGTCCAAGACTTTTCAATTTGCCATGTTCTCCCAGTGTAGAGGTGCTCAAGAAGTTTTGAGGGAGCACAGTCAGGAGAACTGAGCTGACCTGGCCAAAGGGAAATTCCATAACATAGAACATCATGCCTGGTATGTAAACTGGGGGAAGCTGGCTGGGAGATGCTGATCACTGCTTGGGCACTGGCCAGGCATTGGTCAGTAAGTAGCGTGCAACTGATTGAGTATCTCTTTTCTTTCTCAGGTTTTACTCATCTTTATTTTTGTTATCTACCTTTTCATGGCAACAACAATAACAACAACATCAAAACATTATTGTTATTGTTATTGTTGTTATTATTATTAATATTATTAATATTACTGTTATTTTACTCTGTTTTAGTTATGAAGCTATTCTTAACTCACAGGGTTTACTTTTTCTGATTGTCCTCATCTTCCTGTTGGAAGGAGGGGTGTGAGCAAGTGCTTGCGTGGTGTGTAGCTGCTGGCTGGGGTGAAACCACACCTCCTTCTTCAGTATATATACAGCAATAATTCCTTTTTTTAAATTTGTATATATGTTTTTGCTATTATTATTGCAATTTATTAGAAAATTAAGCAAATTGCTCAGTACTGAAGATGGATATTTAGATCAATACTATCCACCATGTTGCTGTTAGAATGTCTATGTATACAGGATCATTTCACTATTCATACTATGAGAGATTTGATGAATATAGAACAAAATTAGTCCTTTTGATAGTTCAAGCAGTGGTCATATGGTATTTACCAATTTTTTTATTATTGANTCAAGCAGTGGTCATATGGTATTTACCAATTTTTTTATTATTGATCTTCATTTTATTGGTTTGATTTAAAGCCTTTCCTCTTCATATGTCAGCTTGAAATGTCTTCACATGTCTCTTTTTTTTTTTTTTAATTTCATTTCCAATATTATGCATCTTTTTTGAGTTATTTCATTACATTTCAGTTACCTGCTGGCCCTTAAATTCTTTAAGGCATCTCTGATGGGTCTTTTTGTGTAATTTTAAAAATAATTTTCTATTTGGCTATGAATGTACACCAATTCCATAGTGTAAAATTTTTTTAGGGAGTAACAGACATAACAGACAATGATAAAATATTGATGAAATTTGATGAGTCATTTGTATATCCTGAGAATATTGCATGGGAATTTTTAATGATACATTACAGCATAAAGATATTATTATGGAGATGCTCTGTGTGATATATTGTAATACCTCCAAAGCTATTACAGTCTAATAGTCAGTCTGGAGCATTATCAAGCATCTGTTAAACATCATCATGTCACAGGCTTGAATTTGGGTATCTTTCCTAGTACTTGTCAAAAATATACCACTTTTGATGTAGACTTCTGGTGCATAATAAACACATGCAGTGACACATGATAGGGACCCACTCACAGTATTTATTTCAGTCAGTCTAATCATGGGGGTAAGAAGCTATTAATTCTAAGGCAGAGAGAAGATGTTCTGAAATAAACCAAAGATGATATTCTGTGATTAGATGGCAGAAACTGCCTGTCTTTTTCTTATGAAATAGTAATTTATTCTGATTGACTTCACTGCTGACTCTACCACTAGACGAGGAAAGAAAGACAGAATGAGAAACGTAAGAAGTTTGTGAATTACATCTGTTGAGAGTTTGAATATTATGCTGTTTTAAAGAGATAAAAATATTTCACTCTAGATTACAGTTAATAAGTTGTAGGGCCAGTATTTGTTCAATGAAGGTAGTTCAGGAATTTGATTCAAGTGGAAACTAACCCTTAGTAAAAAATATAAAGTTAATTTTGGGACAAATCTGTTACTGAACCTTCTGAGTGCCATGAGAAGCACTAGGAAAAACTGATATAAAACCATAATGAAAGTCTCCTGTACATCCAAATCTTGGCCCTGTCTGAAATGTTAGGATTGTTTGTATGAACTCAGGACTCTCTAGCTATGATAATTCACCCTCTGAATTACTGAGTCACACTGTTTTCTGGACACAGGCAGATGGCGCAACCTAATCCTTGCAGTGAACTGGT